>OX465249.1:993750-1225181 GCA_949987775.1 Aproaerema taeniolella
AAAAACGGACATATTTACTACACTTATGTGCGCGATAGGTAGGTACACAATCACTACTAATCTGGTTCACACACGGCGATTCGGCTCGAATTGACCAAAATGTTTGTTACGGAAGCATACCCACAAAGGTTTCGCGCAGGTAGTGCAATGATTGTGGCAATCAATTAAAACAACCAAATTATTTTGAATGAAAGGCGCGTGACGAACGTCTATCCCGAGTGCGTCTTTGCCAAGCAAACACCATCCAAGCACTGATTAAGAAAATTGAAAAAGAACTGAGGGGCGCGCGCGCCGGGCGCGCGGTGCGCCGGGACGCCGGAACTTCGCGGCGACCAATTAGAAAAAATGTTAAGACGCGGGGATTGGCTGCTTACGTCACGCCTCTTTTTAATATGTTTATTACCTAGAAAACATTTAGAGAAAGACTTAAATTAGTTCCTTAATTAAGTTACATTCGCAACAACCCCAATGAGTAAAAGGCGTGAACTTATGTATATGTGTATAAATATAAACGTATACATACAGCAAGAATCAAAAAGAAAGAAAAATGTACACAAACAAAAACATGAAGATGATTATCGTTTCTCAAAATTAAGATTAAGACGTTTTATTATTTTATTTTGTTTTGCTTGTTTGTGAAAACGTGACGAAAATGAAAAAAACCTTTCCAATACCAGCTAATCAAAATGTCAAAAACCTCTGAATCCCAAGTTTTTTTCCGCAGTCAAAAGTAGCCGTCCTGATATCGAGCCAGTGATATTTAGAGGCACTAATTGTGCCTAGAATTACTGGTGATGTTCATTTACGACTTTTGATAGTAAAATAAGTAAATGAGTCGTAAAGAATCAAAGGTTGCAATCTGACGTTTATAGTAAAAATGAGCTGTGAATGTGGCAATACTAAGAATTTTAAATACTTTCTACCATTATTTACAGTTCGTATCAAAGATGGCTATTTTCTATAGAAAAACCACTTCAAAGTATGACATCAGTTTCAAAACCTGCAATCTGTAAAAAACTCACTAAAACAAGTGTTGTCTAAAATAAAACATTATTGCATATTGTATATTAGTGTATCCTACCTAATTAACTAAAAGTAATAATGTTTACAATGCATATTTAAGTTTAGTTTTCTTTTGACATTTGCCAATAATCACCCGTAAGTCAGATTGCCGCCTTTGATTCTATACGACTCAAATATCCTATTCGTTAAAACTCTGGTCTGAATCGCTGAACACATCTATGCCTGGTTCAAGCGTATTGTATTCAATGTAGGTAGGCATCCGATAAAGAATGAGGAAATTTTATAATTCCTACGGGGAACGGGGGAAATCGGCGAAAGAGAAATACGTGTATAATAGGGCTCTATAGACAAGGGTTCGAATATCTTTTATATTTCACATTTTATGTTTTTTTTTCTGTAGTGGTGCGGGGAAAAATCAAAAATAAAGGGTCAGTCAGGGGACTCACTGATTCATCAATGCCTAATCAAAACCCTTTATCTAGAATAGAAAGCTTGGGTAGTGTGTCAAAAATATGGGTAAGAATCATTTTAAGTTATTCAAAAGTATTCTATTTGTTTTATTAGTTTTTTTTTTTAGATTATTAAAATTTTTTTTTATTATAAATAATTATGTTTTTTTTAGAGTGCCATAACATCTTAGTGCTCCAAATTCGTCATCCGCACCTGCTAGCGTCGCATCCTGCTGATCAACGGACGAAGCTCTTACGTACTACAACCCATAAAGGGTTTTTCTACTTGATATTGGCGACTTCGCCATTCTATATTTTATTTTTGACATTGATAAAATCGTGATTGTGGACGACAGTTTTTAAAGAATTGTGTTTAGAAAGCTGAAGGGGTTTTTCATTTTCGTCACGTTTTCACGAATTTCAAGCAAAACAAAATAAAATTCAATTACAATAAAATGTTCAGGTGTAGCACTTGCTCATCTGAAAATTTTATCCCCCTCAACTATCCTTTCATAGCTTCTCAAAGAGACCTCTTTTGTATGAAAAACTAGAACATTTCTCTAGCCTAGACAGTGTTGATATGTGTATTCTCTGCCTGCGTCTGTAGTTCCGGGCACATATAACCCGAACCACTTTAAAGTTCGAGTGAATAGGCATCTCCTGTGCAGTGGCGTAGCTACCGGAGGGCTAGACGGGGCTTATATATATATATATATATATATATATATATATATAATATATATATATATATATATGTTTATATTTGTTTAATATATATTGTTTAGGTTTTTATATTGCGCCCGCTCTTGATTTCACTATGCGCCTTTTCATACCCAAAGGTTACCTGGAAGAAATCGCTTGAAGCGATAAGGTCACCTATATTATACCTTTTGTAAAATTACTTGTAATTGTCTCATCATTGTATTTCTTTTCAAATTGTGCAATAAAGTATATTGTTTTGTATTGTATAAACCAGATTCCGGAAACGCAATAAATCTGCAATTCCAAACAATTGCTAATCTGCAGTACGACAAATGTAGAGCACGTCGAATTCGGAACACGACAAATATGGAACAAACGGTTAGTTTAGTTGGAGCCCTAGTTTATTTTTTGTCCCAGGGCCTTTGGTTATCTAACTACGCCACTGCTCCTGGCCTGGGTGAGCTCGCTACATCCTCGACCACATCTGAATCGTGTGATTTTAAAACAACACATGTCCTATTTTCAACCGACTTCAAAAAGGAGGAGGTTCTCAATTCAACTGTTTTTTTTTTGTATATTTGTTACGCGATTACTCCGGCAATTACAAACCGATTTGAATAATTTTTTATTTGTTCGAAAGAGTATACTCCTGAAAAGGTCCCATATAAATTTTATCAAAAATGATTCAGCGCTTTAAAAAAAAACAACAAAAACAAAAAATACTACAAACTAGAACATCATCTAAATAAATGAATGACATTTCTGCTTGTAGTTATCTGCTAATAAGCATTGTAGTCCACAAAAAATACTAGATATCTACTTTGTGCGAACTGTTAGGATTGAAGTCGGTGACGCATACGTTTTTAACGTGGAAAATTATATTACATCTTTTCAGGAAAGAAAAAAAAACTTTTAAAACCATACCGTGTTTTGACGATCTTGTGTAATTGTATTTTTTTCTTGTTTAATAGTATTACAGTGTGAGGACATGTGTGGTATTTTGACAATAAGTAGCTGGACCCCTAAGGAATAAAATTCGTTCAGAAACTAAATTTAAAAAAAAGTGTGACTTGTGTTGTTTTAAAATCACACGATTCATCTCCGCCCTTGGGCTAGATTGTGGTCAAGAGCAAACCCATTATCTATAAAAAAAAATGTTCTTCGAGGAAAGTCGTCCAGTTTCGTGGGCTGATTTACGTCCTTAACTTTTTCTAATTTATAGTCATAAAAGATTCGACCAACTTGAGTCGGATCGCAGAATCAAGAACCTACACGATTAACCTTTAGCTTTATAGTTCGAGTAAATCGGTAACATCTTCGGGTGAGCTTGCTACATCGTCGACCACATCTTCTGGGCTAGATTGTGATAAAGAGCGAACCCAGTATGGGTGAATGGAAGGATGTTTGTTCGTGTGTTAAAGCTATACAACGGATTTTGATGAGATTTTACAGTTATATTTTCTGCTTAAAGAAAATACTTACAAAAGATAATAAAATTTTAAAAAAATGTATTCGGAGGAAAATCCAATGGAAAATCATTCAGAATGATAGTCTGAAGTAAGGTTTTTGCTAAGCTGTTTCTCATACCCTGTATAAAGGTAACAACAATCCAGCGATCTAGACACCAAGTACTACCCTTTGTTTATGAGACTAAACATAATCAACAATGTCGTATCTATACTATACCTACTCAAAGTTAAAAAAATCTTGGAAAACGCACCCTACGTAGGTAGGTCCTGTGATTTCTAGTAGTTTCTTAGGTTTTTTTTGAATTTTTGAAGTGTAAACTTCTTTAGCGGCGTTGTGCACTTTGATGTATGGGTAAAAAATGTTAAACTCGCGTGAGGGCATATGACCTGATCGAAAATTCGTAAGACGGAGGGAGAATAGACCACAAGGAAGTGATATATGTTCAAGTTTTCACTTCTGCCGGCACTTTCGGAGTGCAACCCGATGTTTTTTTAATATAATATTGTCGTGTTAAACTTTTCTTATACGTTAGAATAAATTTGGTTTAAAAGAGTCCAACATGTAATCCAACTAAAGTTTTGCTAACAATTTGATTTTGGTTAAAATCTTTCACTAATTTCTTAAACTGTGTAAGTTTGGAAAATGAATTTTCCAAAAAAAGTGATATATATATATATATATATATATATATCAGTAAAATAGGTACACACAGATTTGTTTATGTAATTTCATTTATTTGAATATTTTGCAAAACAGTAACATTAAAAATATAAAAAGCATTAAGACCTACTTAAATTAACGCGCACTAATAACATAATATATTTCTTCTTTGATATTAATGTTAGATGAAAGCCAGCACAGGACATCAGGCATTACAAAAATCAAACTTTAACGTTGTTTTAGTATTATTTCGCCACAGGAAAACAAATTTCAAGAAATTTGAGGAAATTTATGTTGTTTTACGATTTGATTTCATCGAAGTCTTTGCACTTTTCATTTCTAAAATAAGAAAAAATATAAAAAGGGAGTGATCAATTGAGCTATTTTTTTCTACCCTACAAGGAATATTATTGCATGCTAGCCCTTCTTGCATTTTTCTCTTCTTCATATTTCTTTAACTTCTTCTTCAACAGCATCATGTGTAAAACCTCATCACTGGTGACTCCATGCTCTCGACTTCCAATAGGAATCTTGTTTTGTGACTTCTTCCCAATTTCCAGCCAGTCTTTCGCCGTATCCTTCTTTATTTTCTTCTGGTAGACTACGTAACCGTCTTTGGTGACGTATGAGATAACAGGAGTCAATACTTGACGTCTTTTTTTCCCATGCTTTCCACTATGCGCTAATCTTCTACCAGATCTTAGTTCACCGCTTTCACTGCTACAAGAAGAGTCAGAAGCTGAGGATTCACTCTCAGAGCTGCTTTTCTTATGTTTCCTTTTCCTCTTGTGCTTTTTTTGATTCTTGTTTCTCTGGTACGGCATAACGACCACTGGCAGTTTCTGCTGCATCATTGGAGGCATCCCCATGGGCATAGGCATTCCCATCGGGGACATCATGGGCATTGACATGGGAGACATAGGCATTGGAGGCATGAATTGTGATTTTGTACGAGTAACGACTTTGAACACCAACAAAATGGCAACTAGAAGCTTGAGGTCTGTCATCTGAAACCAAAATTTTATATAATGAGTTACTGTTACGGTAATTGTGATAAAAGCTTACCCAAAAAAATATATATATACTTATATAACTTTAAAATTACCATTTTTAAAATTTAAAGTACCTATAAATTATCCAAAACAAACCCACCATGGAATTATTATAAGTAAATATGAGTATAATCAAACGTAAGGTGCTTTAAAAACGTTGCATAGTTGCTACAACTCTGTACTACTGTAGAAATGAACACAGCGCTTAAATACCTTTTCCATTATTACAGCACAATTCATATTGTGTATTGATTCATATGCTGTAAGAGTTTTGAGTTTTTTTACTATTTTTTCCTTTTAATATAAACTGTTTGATGACATTAGCGTAACTGTGAAAATATCCTTTAAAACAATATATAACTGCGAAGTGTCGGTACAAAGTGTGTGTTTCTCTAAACATTTATAAAACTCTAAAATTAAAGAAATGGTATCACAATCGACAGACATTCGATCGCTTATACTCATAACTCATAAACAGCTGAACCGATTTTAAAAAATATAGCTAAGAACCATTTCGATCAGATTAGCTTTCTAATAAAAAAACACACCGAAATCAGTTCATTCGCAGGAGCTACGATGCCACATATTGCAGCATTTCTGCTTGCGATCTTTTTTATGTTCTTTCCGGTCTAGTTTTCTTTTTAATTCAATATATTTCAAAATTTTAGAATTTGTTTGATTTTTGGATTTTGTTTGGAATTGAAATTGTCAGGCATTCGACAAAAAATTTTTGGTGAAATGTGACACGATTTGCTTTGTGAAAAGTTGTTTTTTAAAAATGAAGTGTTATTAAATACACGAGATATTTTCTAATTAAATTTGGAGCTGAATTGGAAGAATTGGAATATAATTTATATCGAAAATGTTATTATTTGAGCCTTTTTTTTGACTTTCAAAATGTAAGTTTTTCACCATTTCTAGTTTTTGTTCTCATACGCCTACTCTACCCTACCTACGCTATACAGTACACTTTTACAACATCTTCTTCACGCTCAGACAAATACTCTATCAGGCTGTTCTTGCAACAGTTACGAGAATCCTGGGTCTTTTGGTTTAAATCAAATCTGGTTATCATTTGACCTGGGGGGATTACTTCACGACCTGAAAGAGGAGAATATCCTTCTTGTATAGGTTACACTAGCTAGACATCCTTACTATTTTAATAAATACTCATATATTTCAATTTTTCTTTCTTTTGGGCTCTTTCGGGTTTCGTGACCTTTTAGGTATCCTAGTCCAATTTGGAATTTTTTGTAGTTGCAGTGCGATCATTATACGACATTAAAAGTTTGGACAGCAATTTACCGCTGAGAGTTCAGACAGACGTGTACCCAATGTGGGCAACCCGATCCACCTGATCCTGCCACCATTCCATAGCGGTTTGACCAGCGGCCTCTGGAAGACCAGTAGCTAAGTTTTTTATCCATTACTTTAAATTCACTTAATTTATTTTTGTCAGAATGTGCCAATTGTATCAGTTTTAGTTTTATCTATCAAGTAGGTGGGGTATTTATTCAACGTTGAATTTATTTTACCTAATTGCAGCAGATAATAATTTATTATTTGGCCATGTGTTTAAATTTTTGTATGTGTTAAATTTATGTATGGTATTGTAACTGTTCAAAGTTATCCTACACTTCATTTCCAAACAAAATATCCATACGTTGAAAATTGTTTTACGTGTTAGGTTATCCTGTATGTAACACCTTAAAATTTAATTTAAATGTTCAATTTTCTATAATCAATACTTTTCTTGGACAACGTCGAATTTTTGTAATAATTTTTGTTTAATTAAATACTTTCATTCATTTTTTTTTAAAATCTCGTCTCCTTTATTTTTTTGTGTTTCGGCGGTATCTTTATTCTAAATTTATCGCTGAAATATATACACACAGATACACAGACATACAAATATACACGTCAACTTTATAAACACCTCTCTTTTTTTTCGGAGGTTAAAAAAATATACTTTTTTTTGAACCAATAAACATTAGTAAATATTTTACGTTTCCTGTAACATTTTTAACCGACTTCAAAAAAGGATGTTCTGTGTTCGACTGTATGTATTATTATTTTTTTGTATGTTCCCCGATTTCTTCACCAATTATGGAGCGAGGTGGCCACGTATAAATTTTATCGAAAATGATTCAGCGCTTTTAAAAAAATCAATAAAACCAAAAAATACTACAAACCAGAGCATCATCTAAATAAATGAGTGACATTTTCGTTTGTCGTTATCTGCTAATAGGCATTGTAGTCTGCAAAAAAGACTAGTTATCAAGCTAGTTACCAAGTAAAGAATCTTGGAGTCATTTTTGATAGTAGTTTGTCCTGGAAACCTCACGTTTCAGAGGTAAGTAGGAAGGTGTTTGCTGCGTATGGCTCGCTCAAACGGTTTAAAAACTTTCTGCCCTACAAAACCAAAATATCTTTGGCTCATGCACTTCTATTGCCAATATTGGACTATGCCGATGTTTGTTACCCTGATAATAAATTAGAACGTTTGCAAAATCTTTGCATCCGTTTTATTTTTTGTCTGCGGAAATTTGATCATGTGTCCGACTACCGTTCCCGTCTTCAATGGCTGCCAATTCGCCTTCGGAGGGACTGTCACATCCTTTCGCACTTATATACTATCCTGTCCAATCCTAATGCTCCCACCTATCTCAAAAACTTCTTCACCTTCCGTTCAGCTACTCTAAACAAAAATCTCCGCTCTTGCTATAATCTTTCATTAAATATTCCCCCTCACACTACTTACTTCCTCTCTCAATCCTTCTCGGTCCAGTCTATGCGTCTCTGGAATAATCTCCCTGAATCCATAAGACGATCTCCTTCCTTAGAATCCTTTAAGTTACGAGTCAAAGCCCATTTCCTCAACTCCGTTTCCTGTACCCAATGAACCTTTTCTGTTATCATGTGTCTCTTTCTTACATATAGTAATATTATATTGTATGTATTAGTATATATAATATTATTTATGTACTCGTATTTAGTTTAATTTTACTTTTATGTACTTAAATATTAGAGCTGTAGTTTACGTAATATAATATAAATATATTTTTGTCTTTTTATTTTTTTTATTTTTATTGTTAGCCACCACCAGCTCTGCTTTATATTTTTCCATTATTTTCCTACCCAAAGGTTGCCTGGAAGAGATTGCTGTTATTGTAATGTTTTTGTGTTATCTATGGTGTGCAATAAAGTATATGTCTATGTCTATATGTCTATGTCTAGTTATCTACTTTGTGCGAACTGTTGTTGGGATTGAAGTCGGTGACTCATACGTTTTTTTAACGTGGAAAATTCTCATTTTTGTAGTTAGGCGTTCCTGACACTTCGCCATCGACAGCTTATGTTACCTACTTTGATGGTTGTAATCGAAACGTGATAGAAATATAATTAATACGAATTCTGTAAGTATTGTCTCTGAGTGAGAACAATATACATTTGTTAGTTTCAACAGCGACACAGCGACATCTGAAATCCATTTAATAGGTACTCTCACAGGAATAGCCAAAATGTCATGTAATTTTAGAACAACATAGTGTCGCATTTGACAATAATAGGTTTTCAGCCTTCCGCTTACGTTATAGAAAAATGTATTGGGCCTTTTGATAATTCAAAGGGCACGGTACGGCATTACAGAATTTGTATCACCATTGCCTTCTATCTCCCCAGCTTCTAGTATCACTAGTGCAAAGGAGACAATGGTAATACAATTTTGCCGTGTTGTTTTCGTATTATAAAAAGGCCCTGGCTTCTACAGTACACCCGGGAAGAGTTTTATCTTGCTGTACTGGAACCAGTAGACTGAAACACCAGGAGATAGATTTAGTCAGAAATAAACGCCAAAACCTTACTTATTAAAAATATTAATTATGGAAATTAAGCTTCATAAACGCAAAAAAGAAGAGAAACAAAAACTGGTTTATAAGCTCTTCTAAAATAGTTTACTTACAATAACGAGGCTTTATGAGAATTCCCACTTACTTATTACCTAGCAATAATTATGCAATAATTGAAACCAAAGCAGTTGCTTTTTGTAAGTCTTACATAAAGAGTTTTGAAAGTGAAGTTTGGCCCTGCATTGTTTACAACCAAACATCTAGTTACATACGGTTACATATAACAAGTTCATAAATTTACGCCTTTCTCAGTATTCGCCTGAAATTCAACGGTAAATCACCGTACAAACTAAAATCTCAAATATTTCCCAGAGAATTTAAGATAAACAGTGAGTAGCATTAGCAAAGATGACTAGAAAATTTCCAGGAGTCATTTACCTTCTAACTATTACATTATCATTGACTGATGGTGACCCGACTACACCTTGCCCATTTTTTAATAGTCCCCCTCCAGGCATGGCCCCCCTACCCATGCCTTTTCCTATGCCTCCAGTATATCCTTCAATGGCCTATCCTGGGCCTATACCAATGGCTGCACCAATACCATTACTACCCGCACCTCCGCCCAAGCTTCCTGTCATCGTTATGCCTTTTTATACCCCTGTAGTCAAGCCAAAACCAAAACAAAAGATCGAATCCAAAAATGCACCTTATTCCTCAGAAGAAAGCTATGGAAAAAACAAGAAAAAAACGGAACATAAAAAACGCAAGAAAGATTCCAGTGAAGAGTCTTGTTCTTCAGAAGAGCACAGATCTAAAAAAAGACGGAATCGAAAGCGAAGTAGAGGCCGCAGCGAGTACCGACGTAGACATGATGTTAAGTTCCACTACATGGATCTGTCTAGTGAGGAAAATAGTGATGAAATTTATGACGGTAGAAGACAAACGAAAAAGCATGTTGAGCTAAAAAAACAAGAAAATCCTTTAGGTTTGATAACACCAATGATTCAATATGTAAACGACAATGGTTATGTCATATACGAAAAACCATTATCGGATGACGAAGCGAAGGAATGGTTAGATAAAAACAAAAATAAACAAACAATGTTCGGTAACATTAATCACGCCGATAACATCAACAAAAAGGAATCTTCTAAATCAGAAAATGATAAAAAAGTTGATATGAGAAGTAAAGAAGAGCTCGAAAGAAAAAAAACACAAATACGCAGAAGTGACGCAGAGAAATTTCGTAAAAGACGGGAAGAACGACACAAAAAAAGAAAAGCAGAAGAAGCAATAAATATGAAAAAAGAAGAAATAAAGAGAATCCATGAAGAAATAAAAAGAAAGAATGAAGAAGTTAGAGCCAGAAATGAAGAAGTAAAACGATCAAAGGAAGATACAGAAGCTTCGAAGCTATTGAGAGATTATACACAGAAAAAGCAAAATCTAATACATAAAATAAGGTCGAAGCTAGCAGAGCAGAAGGAAGATTTAAAAAGAATCGAAAAAATGCGGAAACATGTTTAAACAGATTGTTGACATTTGTTAAACCTTAGATCGTGCATAGTCAAAGTGAATTCCGAATGACAAACAGGACAAAGTGATAGGAGGTAGTTTTGTATTTTTATATCAACTTTTATTTAAGTACTTAATGTAAATATGTTAATACTCCAAATATTTTAAACTTCTCTTTCGTACGTTATAAATTAAAAAGAGTTTATGCTTATGGGTTTTGATTTTATTTTTTATCTCTCGCAACACCATCCAGTATTTCATTGGTGATTGTTCCGACTAAGCGAGGGGCACGGAAACACGAAGGGGATTTAAGCCATAGTTCACCACGCTGGCCCAATGCGGGTCGGTGGACCGCTCGTCTTTCAAAAATGAATTTTCTTGGACGGGCGGGTTTCATCACGATGTTTTCCTTCACCGTTGAGCCAGTGATAATTAAAAATCCGTACATAAATCCGAAAAGACGAATTTAATGGTACAGGCCCGCACCAGGATTTGATAGATAGATAGATAACACTTAAATCGTTAAACAGTACAACACAAACACTTAACCGATTTGAACCCGCAACCTTCCGATGACAAGTCTGGCTCATTATCAGCGCTTTTAGATCCATTTGTTTGCCTTCAATTAGCTGCATTCCGATTTTTTCATATCTAATATCTGTTTTGTAGTTTTTCTTGAGTGTTTGATTGTTTGTGTCTGTTTTCGTTTAGATCCAGTGCCGATTTATTTTGGTTGTTACATATTCCTAGCTATGGAAGAAAATTATTTAATTTTTCCTGAAACTATTTTGAATTCACGGCTAATTTCAATACATATCTTCTTATTGAATACTATTAGCCACTCTTATGTGTAGTTTCATCCATATATTCATACACTTTATACCCATATTCTTTGACAGGGTTGGCGAAGCATCAAGTGGTTTACAAGATGCCACATTTGATATATAATGAAAGTGAGTACAGTTTTGATAGACTGTCAGCGTTTCGCCCACGATATCCTTTACGTCCCATTGACTAGCTTCCACAGTATGAACCTACCCGGGAAGAGTTGGCCAGCGCCGTCTCGCGGACGTCCTCGCGAACGTCTCGAGGAAGCTTTTCATGCTTGTTTTCGCAAGATAGGAACGCTTTTAAATATTTTAAAACTGATTCTTCCGAACGAAAGTACTTTATTTCAGTTAAGGTCACTCAGTTTGTACCATCCCATCCTTTCTTGTTTTTGATACCCAGTACCAGACAGAAATAGTTTCTTCGAGGTCGAAGTATCGGGTTTCCAACCATTAATCGTCCCATAATCCTGACGGGGTAGGCAGGTAATCACGAGTACGTGGCAAAGACTGACCCTGATGTCGGATTTTTCCTACTGCCACATTTGGCAGGCATTTTTACCTACCATTGTAGGTAATTTTAATACAATACAATATACATAAAATACAATAAAAGGAACATTGAAAATAGTATACAACAAGGCTAGGGTTTCTTTTTTAGGGTTCCGTACCCAGAGGGAAAAACGGGACCCTATTACTAAGGCTCCGCTGTCCGTCCGTCTGTCACCAGGCTGTATCTCATGAACCGTGATAGTTAGAAAGTTGAAATTTTCGCAGATAATGTATTTCTTTGTGCCCTATAACAACAAATACTAAAAACCAGAATAAAAGAAATATTTAAGACGGCTCCCATACAAAAAACGTAATTTTTTTGATCGTTTTTATAGAAAGTCTGTCCGAGGCTATATCTCATGAACCGTGATAGTAAGACAGTTGAAATTTTCGCATATGATGTATTTCTGTTGTTGCTATAACAAAAAATACTAAAAAGTAGAATAAATTAAATATTTAAGGGGGCTCCCATACAACAAACATTATTATAGAACCAACATTTTTATAGAGTCCGACTTGCATTTGGCCGGCTTTATAGGTAATGGTAAGGAACTTTCAGTAGTAAGTTTAGTTCCTCTTTGTATTTAAGCCTGCTGTTCAGAAGCTACATTTTAAAATAATTATAAGTAGGTAAGACATGAAACAAAGCAAAGTTTTTTTAAAATAATTGTGTTATCATTAGCATCCACAGACTTGTATGTCCGTGCCCTTGTCTAGATTAAATTTTCTTATTAATTCTTGCTTTTTAATTTTCTTCGCTGTTACATCCAGGCCTTAAGGCATCCATGACAGCTGTGATTCGACTTTTGATCGTCGTTTTGCGGTGACTGCCGCCTCTGTTTCCTTGTTGAATCTAATCATCGCATAGTTTCTTTACCTACTTAGAAAACGAGTCATTGGATAATGGCGGCATTAAGGATCGAACTTGTCACCTCTCGCTTAAAAGCCCGACCCGCTAGCCGTTAGACCACCCACACTCCGAAAGTTTGAAATGGCAGAAAAATTGGCAGAAACATTACAAGGGCCGTTATGAAATTCAGTAACTGAACAACTGTTAATATTTTCTTTTGCTTTTGCACGCTTTTGTAATGGCATTGAACTTGTATGTGAATACAATGCATTCATATTATGCAACTCCTTCTGCATTTGTATCGTTGTAATATTGGGAAGTGGTTGTTGGCCGAAAAACTTAAATTATGGACTGGCAAAGCGTAAGTTTTAATTTGGTCACGTAAAATTAATGTTAAGTTTCTTTTCTGATCCAGAATTAAGTACTCTTATATCTTCTTGATTTTGCTATTATGACTCTACGAGGGAACACCTGTGATTACTGATTAGCTTTACATTTCTATACCTACTCTATTTTTAATTTGTTGAATATTGCTAAACAAAAAAAAAGTATTCTCACAATATAATTAAGTAAAAACAATTAAAAGAGAAAACTTATATTTTTCGAGCTTGTGTAACATTGTCATAAAAAAGCGTAAATTTTTCTTATATTTGTTCAACTAAGTATTAAGGAGCCTAACGGCTAGAAGGTTGGACTCGTAAGCGAGAGATACCAAGTTCAAACCCCAGAGCCGCCATGTACCAACGACTCGTTTTCTTGTATGTTAGTTGCACACAAACCGTGCTTTTACGGAGAGGGAAAACGTAGTGAGGAACCTGCACATTCAGGAGACATGATCCAATCCAGTTAATTTCCCTGCCAACATGGTCGCGGAGGTCAGACGGTAGTCAGACAGACCACTGTAATGATTTGACCTACCAAATCTAGGATGGTTTAGCGCATCATCGCGAATAAGAAACGGGACTAAACGTATTTGAAGAGAGAAAGATGTTTCGATGCACTGGTGCCTATTTGACTAAATACTTGTCCTTATTTTTCAGGTAAGGATATTTCCGTTGGCAACCTGCTTGTTTCAAATTTTATTAGTACATGTAATGGCACAGTTTCAAATGCCGATGCCGATGTTCCCTGGCTCGCCCAGCCTCTCGTTTCCACCACCACTACCAGCCTTTCCGATGGAATCACCATCTCCAGTAGAACTTACTCTCGTTGAAGCTAAAATACCACAGCTTCCACATTCAAGACCTCCACAAGCAGCACGCCAAAGCGATCACATAAGTCAAGCTGAAGGTGAAGCAACATTTGCACGGGATGATAAGGACAGCGTATCTATATCTGTTCCAGTTCCACCGATGATGCGCATAAAAATCCCTAGCCTTCCTCCACCTGAGGTTTGCTGGATGAATCCAGACAATCCCGTTTGCCCCTCGTGCCCTCCTTGCATTTGCAAGCCATCATGCACACCATCATACTTTTCATACTGCTCACCTTGTCATAAAAAATGTCGCTGCAAGTTTGAACAAGAACCTTATGTTGGGCTCACACCTAAGATACCGCTTCCATCACCCTTTCCTCCGATGCCATTTGCAGTTGGTTTTCCACCTCCGGGAGCTCCCATTTTGGCGATACCGTCATATAAGAGAATAAAAAATTCGCATCACAAATCTTACTATCCATCCGAAGAAAGTTCTTGTGATTCTGATACCGATTTCAACAGTGATACTAATTCCAATAGTGGTACTGATTCAGACACTGGCACTGATTTCGATTTCTACAAAGATAGTGAATGTGATGACAGCAGGCACACCACGCACCGCCATAAAGATAGACATAAAGATAAACATTCAAGACACTCTTATCGTCGTCGCCATCATGAGCATAGGTAGACCGAAATTAAATTAGCAGTTGCAGTAGACGACAAAGGCAATTTTGGACTGGTATCTCTGCAAAGTTCGAGTGAATAGGCTTCTTCTGGGTAATCTTGCTACATCTTCGGCCGCATATTCGCCCTTGTGCTAGATTGACGTCAAGAGCGAACCTATTTTTAATAAAATATAAAAGGTATTATTCTATTCGGACCAACATGGTGTTGTCAAACTTAGACACCATCTATATCCTGATAATCTGCATAGACTTGTGAAATACATAGGTTCATTTAGTGTAAATTAGTGGTGAAGCGTACAATTTAATTTAGGTCCTTTTATATATTTTTTTTGTTAAACAAATAAACACAGTAAAACAAGCTTTCTTTTTATTTTCTGGAATTGTGTAATTATTATTATTTATTATATAAGGTATTAAGGAATACTAAAAGGATTTTTATTTAGGCCTTTTTTGTAGTATTTCTTGTCACATTTAGTTACTATTATTTTTAAGTTTCCTTTGTTTTCATTAAGTATACATGAGTATTTAAAATATTTTGTAAAATAGATGGCTTAAACACTTGATAGTAGGCTTTTTTCATTAACTATCACTTTTTCAGCGATGTAGGAAAACATCGTGATGAAACCCGTACGTCTCTAAGAAAACTCGTTTTCCGAAGGCCTGCATTGGTACAGAGCGTTGTGGATTATATGCTAAATTCCCTTTGTGTTTCGAAGGGAACATGTTTGTGTTTCGAAGGGAACATGTATGAAGGGAACATGTGCCGTGTGGTGATCGGTTGAGAATAACACTACCCCATCTCTTTCCGTGGGTGTCGTAAGAGGCGACTAAGGAAACACAGATGAGACCTGCCTCCTAGTAATCCATCCCAGGCAACGACACTTCATTTTTTTCTGAATCTGAGGTGTCGTTCTAAGGTCTCATGCGGTGTGGTAGGTTCTGTAAAGGGCCGTCTGGTTCACGACCACCCTCCTACCGAAGTCCGACGCCAAACAGCCTGCTGTGTTCCGTCGGTGCGTGGGAGTACCAGTGCCTTTATAGGCTTTTTCTGGGTTAATTTGCTCCATCGTCGACTTCATCTTTGACCTTTATGGTCAAGATTGAGGTCAAGAGTTAACCCATCTTATAATAAAAAATAATAATAAAAAAAACCAATTAATAGTTTTTAATTTAATTCTTAGAAAATGGCATCGTAAATCTTGATTTTATTAGTATTGTTGAGTATTGTAATCAAAAAAAAAAGAAGAAAATGGTGAAGTCGCCAATATTGAGTAAAGATACCCTTTAAAGGTTTAAGAGCTTCGTCCGTTGATCAGCAGGGTGCACCATTAGTAGGTGAGGATGTCGATTTTGGAGCACTAAATGTTAAGACACTGCAGACGCCTTTTCAAGTATTTGTGAGGAGTCTGGATGTTTATTTACCAAAAAATAAAAAGTATAGCCCAGTTGGTAATGGTGATAGCCCAGTTGGTAATGAGCCAGACTTGTAATCCGAAGGCCGTGGGTTCAAATCCTGGTGCGGGCCTGTACCACTAAATTCGTCTTTTCGGATTTATGTACGGATTTCTAATTATCACTTGCTCAACGGTGAAGGAAAACATCGTGATGAAACCCGCCCGTCCAAGAAAATTCATTTTCGAAAGACGAGCGATCCACCAACCCGCATTGGGCCAGCGTGGTGGATTATGGCCTAAGCCTCTTCGTGTTTCGAAGGGAGGCCCGTGCCCCTCGGTGGGGACGTATATGGGCTGATAAGATAAGATAAAAAGTATATAAGCAGTACATCCGTTGGGGCAGAAAAGTTCTAGAATGGAGACCACGAATTGGCAAACGTAGCGTAAGGGCGCCCTGTTACTAGGTGGGGTGACGATATTCGTAAAGTAGCGGGCAGTGGTTGGAGGAGGAGAGCTGAAGACCGAGCTCAGTGGCGTGCCATAGGAGAGGCCTATGTCCAGCAGTGGACTGATACAGGCTGATGATGATGAAGCAGTACATCAGTCATCTAATGTCCATAGCACAAGCGTTGCTTAGTTTGGGTTTAGGTTAGGTTAGGTAACACATAAAATGAAAAAATACCAATCTTGTTCTCATGTACTTAAGTGACATTTTTGTCTTTTTTTTAGAAAAACCATTAATAGTTTCTCTTCTCAGCGTAATTAATAATAACCTTATTACAATGTCAAACCGCTAGAAATGAATTTGCCCCAAATTATACGTGCAACGCAATATTTTTATGGTTCCAGACCTATATTGTCTGAGTGAGTCTTTTCCACTAATAAATGGCATCTCAAGGCGGTTGAATGACTATGGAGCTTCTTTATCTGTTCTGGCTAATTTAAGAACACTTGCCTAGCAGCCATTCTGCCCAGCAGCGCCACCGAACGTATAGTTGCGAACTACCTAACAACTAAACATTAAGACCCAATTTCACCATACTGTGTTAGGCCAGTGTTCACCAAAAACTTAACCAACGATTAGCAGATAACCAGAGATTTGACAACGTCATTTACATAAATTTTTTTTGGGCCTAAGGCCCGTGTTCAACAATAATATAACCAATGGTTAAACCGCGGTTAGAAGTTAATCAGACAAAATGTCAAAAAAAATGTATGAAAATGATATTGTCAAATCTCTGGTTAGCTGCTAATCGTTGGTTAAATTTTTGGTGAACACTGGCCTTAGTTATTTAACCGACGATTAACAGCTAACCCGAGCTTTTAAAATGTAATTTTCATACATTTTTTTTACGTTTTGCCTGATTAACTTCTTAATCGTGGATGAACGAGTATGGTGAAATTGGGCCTTAGTTGGTGGTGGTGCCGCCAGTCAAAGCAGCTGTCATCAGATGTATGAAATTAGGATGGTTCTCAATTTCACCACCTGAACGAATAAAATGGCGACCATTATCATTCAACCCCCTCTGAGACACCATTGATTAGAGTCATATACTGTTTCAGAAAACTGCTAAAGTATAATTATATTTTATGGTAAAACAATTTCTTAATTTTATAAGTTAATTTATTAAGCCATGAAATTCCCGATCAAACTCTCGGGAGTACAGCTATTGTGAACTGCATGTAACAATGAATAAATGATTTGTCTCTGTCTGTCAAAAACGGCTGTGTAGAATTTTGTACGAGTTGAAATACAATGTGACAGCAACTGTTAGCTTGAAATAAATGATTTTGATTTGATTTGTATTTGGTATACTAGGTATATAAAATTAAGAACCCTGTCAATAATTTTTAGGGAAAGAAAAATATTCGGCGCGAATGGGACTTGAACCCACGACCCCAGGATCAGATCTCCTGGTGCTCTAACCAACTGAGCTATCGTGCCATCAAGTCAAGCGGCTTATAGGTTATAGGTTAGCGCCATCTGTGTCTCGTACGGAGAACTACAGACTCATATTACTTGTTGCAAAGTAGATTATGACAAGGGCGAAACCTGTTAACGATTATATTTTAGTATTTTTAAAACGCTTACCCGCGTGAGTGATACCCGTGTGAGTTTTAAAAATATTAAGAACCCTGTAGTTAAACTAATCTATAGGGTATACTCATTTACTGAAGCATGTCTAACAATAAAGACTGAATCGAAAAAAGGTCTACACAAAAAAAGGGGCAAGCAGGTATATTTTAAGCAAGACACCAAAAATTTCGTGAGGTTATTTATTTTAATACTTGTGATAATGAATGCGTTACAAAATGAAAATAAAAAAACAGTAAAAGTGGTCGTAAGAAATAAATTCATATAGATCATTAAAAAAACCACGAAACTGAACATCTTTTCCTAAGAAACCCAATTCAAATTCCAAAAAAATCGAGTTGTAGGAAGTAAAACTTTTCCTTAGGAAAAACCGTTCAATTTACCACATCTTCGATTTACTCTTTTACACAATTGTCTTTCACAGTAAAAGTTACGTCTTTTTTGTTATTGATCGCATTTCCTATTATTAAGCAAACAAAATCAATAGACTTGTGCACCCACTATGGTGATTTAAGTAAATCTCTTCTTCGATATAAAATATAGCTTTTTGTTACTGGTTTGATTCTTGTTGTTTGTAACATACGGATTCAATAAATAGATTTGTTTTTGCCTCTGCTTGTTTGGCGTTACTATTCTTTCCCAATATCCAGCCATTCTCTCGCTGAATTCTTTTTTATCTTTTTCTGATACACCACATAACCATCATTAGTGACGTACGAGATGACAGGAGTAAGAATGTCTTTCGTTGATTTAATTTTAAACTTCAAGTTTCGTCTTGAGCTGTGTCTGCGCTTTCTTCTGCTTGACTCATCTCTACCACTCTCTTCTGCACTAGAAGACTCTGTTTCATCATCTGTGCTACTCTCGCTACTCCTGTGTCTTCTACTTCTTTTTCCGCTTTTCCCATTTTTTCTTTTTTTCTTCTTTTTATTTTCTGTTTTCTTCTTTTCCTCTGTGCTAGTCCTAGAGATAACTAAAGGCTGTTTTATTGTTATTGGCGGCATCTGCAGTGGCATCGGCATTCCCATAGACGGCCCGTTTAACATTTGCATTGGTGACACATTTCCACCCATTTGCATGGGGGGCGGATATGGCATAAAGATGGGGGCTGGTGGCATCATACCCGGTAAATACTGTGGTTTGACATTATAGACGAATTTAACTAGTAAAACCACCGTAACTAATTTAAGATCCTTCATCTGAAATAAAAATATATTGTTTGTAGTAACTGTCAAAGTTTCAAGAGTATCTCGAAGTATGTTTTTATTTTTTTAAACCTTTATACCTTTTATAGTCTTTGATATGTTGTTACTTCATTGCAGTTGTACATTAAACGCATTCGAAAAGCAATCAAGTCTTAAATACTTTTCCAGTATTACGACACAATGGGCATTTACATCATAATCAACATTTTGGTGATTTACGAAAATATTTGTGGTATGGGTCATAGTAATAATAATACCTATTTTAATTATAATTATTATATAAGTTTTTCTCTCATTTGTAAAAGGGTTAATTCTGTGAAAATCAGCAAATTTTGTTTGATCCTTAAATGCTTATCAATATTATGTACGAGTATTAGATGAAAAACTGCCAAAAGCACCACAAAAGAATTATGTCATCATTATGTAAAGAGCATTATAACGTAATAGAAGACCTAATCGCCTATTTTAAAACAGTTGTTCAAATGGGCGTAAGTACATAAAGAACCAAGCACGTAATTTTACATCATTCTTACTGAGACCTTAGGTCAATGAAAACACTTTTCAGCGAAAAAAAACTTGGTGAGGAAATTCATGTTAATGAGTTTTAAATAGATTAATCTATTAAATAGATTGATGTCTCTGGCTTTACAGTATAATTTTATGCTCGTTTAGAAATAAAAGCCTGAATGTATCAAAAACGCTAGTTTGGTCTAAACGTGTGACTTCAATTAACTTACTTAATTTTCTTTTTTTCAGACGACTATGGATGAGAAGCTTTATCTACTGAGCTTTATCGTGACGCTTGCGTTCGTTTTAGCGATTGAGGATCCAGAGTTGCCTTTATGCCCAACAGGCGTGCTATCATACTTACCGCAAAGTCTGCCAAATCATTGTCGAATGCCAGCTACGATCCAAACGCAACAAAATCAATTCAACCTTAGTTACCCGAACTTCTTACAAAATCAAATGACTGGTGCCCCGTCATTTCCACCAGGTTACCCTATGCCGTTTCCTGGTGCAATGCCTATGATTGGTGCTCCAATGTCTTATTATGCTCCTCCTCCTGCTAAAAAACACAAACATATCGAGCAATCACACGACAAATCAGACTGTGACTCTTCGGAAGAAACATGGACTGGTAAAAGATATAGAAAGAAAAAACATAGGCGTACTGCTGACGGAATTAACAACTATCAAAGCCAATTCGGCCGAGATCACAACCATGCTCGTAATTACAACCACAGACATCACCATGGCCACAGTTACAGACATTATTATGACAGTAACGATCACGATGAAACTGACGAACGCAGATATGACTATGGTCACAATGATGACCCCTATCATCACGATCATGGTCATGAAACAGATAGTGAAGAGCATGTTCATTCTCATGAAGATAAACAGGTCTATAGGACTGTGCGTGCACGTAGAGACGACGGTGCTCAGGTTTATGGAGGAAGATATTCAAAAAAATATACTCGAAGAAAGGGTGACAATCAGCAAGAAATTTTGACACCTCTTATCCAGTATGTAACTAAAGATGGATTCGTAATATTTGAAAAAGAAATATCGAAAAACGAGGCCAAAGAATGGTTAGACACTGATAAAAACAAAGAAAACAATGAAATAGGTAAGGAAGACAAGCGAAAGAAATCAAATGACAACGAAGTGAACGAAACAAAAGAACAAATTACAAAAAAGCCACCAACTATTTGGTCACATCTAGCAGAAAAAACAGGAAAAAAAGAATTTCCTTTGAAGAAAAAAGAGAAGACACATATTTCTCAAATGACAAAGTCAGCCGATAAAATAGATGCAAAAGATAACAAAGAAGCTTGATAACAAGTTAAACTCGATTGAAAGTTAGTTGATTCCTTTTGTTTCTATGTAATAAATCTATGCTGGACTGAGAGTGAAAGAAAAAGGCAGGTTGTATCTGTTATATATATTAAGTGACTCTGGAATACAGAGATATAGTCTTAGGTGGAGACTCCTAATAGGTATACTAGAGCTGTCTAATGAAGGTTACGGAGAAGCGGATTTCTTATATAGATTGACTTTTGTACTTTTCTAGCATAAACATGATTAAATGCCGTTAAAAAATTTATTTTGTCTTCTTTACCCCGTGACACTTTTGATATCCTTTACTCTCGTAGTTATAAGAAATATAAAGGAAAAAAAAACAATTTGATATCCTTATAGCAAACGATTTTTTGAAAACAAACTTGTTAGGTTCACACGCTTTTTAAAGAGCGTCAGTGGTGTGAAGGCTAGCTGATCGGACTCGTTAGCAAGAGGTACCAAGTTTGATCTTCAATGCCCATATTTACCAATGCAGTGACACGTATTTTGAGCTATGTTCATTAGTTTGTGCCCTAACCTCTTAGGGTGTGGGAAAACATCCTGAGGAAACCTGCACATTCAGTCTACATGTAACCATGAATCAATCCGATCAGATTTCCCCGTTAGTAGAGTCACGGAGGTCAATCGCTCGAATGTAATGACTTGACCAGTCAAATCTTGGATCTCGGTTAAGTGTACCCCGAATTTAAAATAAGATAAGCATTAGGAAGAAGAAATTTTAAAGTAGGTAACTCCTTTCCATTAAGATACACTCAATGATGTTGATGGTAGTGGTTTATGTTATACGCTTATACGGGGTATAAATAACTTTTAAATTAAAAATAATGTATAACCCCCGACATTTGATTGCTTATATAACTTTTTAACGGCTGAACCAATTCTGATTAAATATAGCTAAGAACCATCTCAATTACGTCAGCTTTCAAACAAAAAAAGCCGCATCGAAATCGGTCCATTGGTTTAGGAGCTACGATGTCACAGACAGACACAGATACACACGTCAAACTTATAACACCCACCTATTTTTTCAGGGGTTAAAAACAGCTTAGTAAAAACTTGAACATTGAATTCAGACCATCATCTTGAAAAAATTCTGCTAGAAATTTTCACGACTTTTTAAATAAAATAAATTTTCATTCTTGACCTATCTTTGAAGCAAAGATGTATGTAGCAAGCTTTCCCAGGAGTGCCCTATTTATTCGAACTTTATGAATACCATTGCCATCAACCCATAAGCGTCCCAACAGAGGACCACGGGTCTGCCTTCGAAACAGTGAAGGGATTTTATGATGAAGATGTCCACTTCAAGCGAGCAACTTTATTGCACAACAAAATACACACATCAACACGGTCTAGAGGGATAGTGTACGATTTTTCATACAAAAGAGGCCTGTTTGAGAAGTTATAATAGCATATTCGAGATACATGGAGGGCTTGTGACGAGCAAGTGCTAAACCTGAATTTCAATTCTAGTCAATAAATTTAGTTTTACTTGAAATTTGTGAAAACGTGATGAAAAAAAATGCGTAAATTCGACCATTTTCATACAAAAAGCGGGCAAAAGTGCATTTTCTAATTTGGTGACATACACAAGGATGGCATTATACACCAATTATCTTTAACTCCATGTTAATGACTCCACTGTTGGAGATCCTAAACTAAATAAATAAATAAATAACACTCTAGGTCGCAAAAATAGCCAGGTCCTGATTTTTGGGATGTTGTTAGGATAGATACCAATAGTGTAAATTGGTTTTGCAACCTCGAAAGACCTGTGCTAACTTCGTATTTCTCGAGATCTGTTAGACACACAGAGCTGTGGATGCGCTCGAAATTGTTGTTAATTTTATCTTCTTTAGAAGTGTCATAGATGACTTCTTTTGTAAGCGAAAAAAAAAGGGCGAAAATTCCGACGTTTTTCGAGCAGCACGATGTTGGCACAGATCTTTCGAGGTTGCAAATTTGGTTTTACACTATTGGTATCTATCCTAACAACATCTCAAGAATGTTGTTAGGATAAGTAGATACCAATAGTAACAACATCAGGATCTGGCTATTTTTTGCGACCTGACGCGATTAATATGTTTACGGTGATTGGCGTATTACATTAACTGTAGTGAACGTTTCTGCAACGGAGTATGTTATAGATGACAATGACATAGTAAAACGTATCGGTCGTGTGACAATGTCGTTATCAACTGACTGACATTAAAAAAAAATGACGGAATCTTCTTGGCCAAAACCTAACTTTAAAGTATGTAGTTTAATAAAAAAATATTAAAACCCCATTATTTATAAACGTGGTTTAAATTTTAATGACAGTTTGGAGCCTTGCGGGTAAAATATGACTTCCTTATAAAGAAATAAGAAATATTTTTACACACGAGGCTCTTAAACTCTTAACTACCACTTTACTTAAATCACGTTTATGACTAAGGGGGTGTATAAATAAACGAAATACAATCAAAAGCCCAAACTAAGGTTTTCCCTCGTATCGTCGGTCTGTTGAGATACATACACAAAGGTGAACTCAAACCCTATTTGCTCTGACTCGAAATCGAACCCAGGACCCGTTCATCGATCCAGAGAAAAGCGTCTTTAATCGCTTGGCAAAATTACTTGGCAATGGGGTATTTTCTGACAGCTTAAGATTTTATAGATCTGTAGCCCGGGAAACATTTATATTACTGAAAAGGTTACCGTTTGTCTTTGTGAAATTATTATTCGCCATTTTATATACTAAAAGTGAGGTCTTAATGACCGTAACCCGCCTTAACCATTTTTTTTTAAATATATTTTTGAGTAACCGTTTCAAAATATATCTGTTAATAGGCCCTCTGAACAAACCATATACCTTTTTTAAGATGATTTCTGTGGCCGTTTTAGGTTTTAAGACTCATTTGGTCCATGAAGAAGAAATGAGTCTTAAAATCTAAACCGGCCACAGAAATTGTCTTAAAATAGGTATACATATGGTTTGTCACGCGAGCCTATTAATAGATGTATAAATTTGAAACGGTACCTCAACAATTTAATTAACTTTTTGACTAAAGAGATTTTTTAACTTATCACTACATATGGTTACGGCGAGTTACGGTCATTAAGTCCTCACTTTTCTATACTGTTACCTATAAAGAGGAAAGATTTGTATTTTTGTATGTAACGAATAAACTTAAAAACTACTGGACCGATTTCAAAAATTCTTTCACCATTAGGATGCTACATTATCTCTGAATAACATAGGCTACATAATTTTCCTGAATTCCCACGGCAACGAAGTCCCGTGCGGGATGCTAGTAGTATATAAAATGGCGAAATCTATAATAATTATATTATATTAAGAGTTTATCAATGTAGGTAAAGTATATATTTATTTTATTTCACTATGTAACTTATTTATTTATAGCTTATTTATTTATTATTGTTATGCTCGGTTGCCTTCGTGGAGATGAGTTCCAAAACATCTTGGTGGTTCTGACAGAATAACAGCGCTATGGTTACCGACCATAGCACAACGCTGAGTCAGCACCATTTTGGCGGATGCAGAACAGACAACACGGTTCACTAAAGTACTTTATTTATTATTTCTGTTTAATATGTGCTGTTTGTGCTGTTGTTGTTACTGTTTGTGCTTTTGTTGTTGCTGTTTGTGCGTTTATTGTTGTGTATATGCTGTTTTGTTTGTGTTGTACTCCCAAATAAAGTGTTTACTTACTTACTTAATTTCACAAAGACAAACGGTAACATTTTTTATAAACGGTTTTTTATTAAACGGTTTTATTTAGCTCACCCCGTTTGTTTTATTTATTATTCTTGGGTCAAATTTAGTAATTCAAATTTCACCCTCTTCCTGTCAACCGATTAATCTGAAATTTTGTATACACTTTGGATTTTGGTGACAATACAATTATATTTATTCATTATCATTATAAATCCAAGATGGCGGCCGCTACAAAATGGCGGATAACGTAGGTTTTATCAATCCCATCAATATGGGTATCAAATGAAAGGGCTCAACAAGCAGAATACAATATACTATAAAAAATTGAAATACAAGATGGCCGCCGCTACCAAATGTATGTTTTTAATAAAAACTAAAAACTAGAAAATAAAAATAGGTAAAAAAACTTTTTAAGTTAAACGGTTTTATGTTAAACATACATTGCAATGTTTAAGATAAATGTACTAAAAACCAAAAAATAATAAAATAGATACAGTCGTGGGAATTATAAACATATGCATAGACTAGACTAAAATAAAACCGTGGGGCACATTAAGTCGATAATTTGTAGACAATTTAGTAATATAAATGTGCCCGGGCTACAGATCTATTCGTTCAGAATAGTGTCAATAGACGGCGGTGTAATGGGAATGCAGACTTGACTATACACGATAAGAAAAAGAAGACAATTTAACAAAAAACTAATCAGAATATATAATCGAAAAACTTTATTCAACTAACCACAGACCTATATCGAGATAGACGAAAAAAGCGCTTCAAACTGTATGAGAACCTAGTGTGTCGAATTTTTCGTACTTAAGATGACGTCACGAGCGAGATTTAGTGATGGGAAATCAAGACCGCGAGGAAAAACGATTCAAAGCGCGTAATTAAGTAAAATAATAATGTACTATAAATCCGGTTAAAATCGATTATCATTTACGGCATCATCTTTTATCATTTATGACTGACTTAAGTCGGACAAAACTGTGACCGTGGATCACACTTTTTACACGCAAGGTGGGTTAACTTTTACCGTCTATCTCGATATAGGTATGTGCAACTAACACTAAAATACAGACAACTAAATAAACGTAAAATAAAAACAATGTGCCAGTCAAAAAGGCGCTGCTGACTCAGCATATTGCTGCTATGCTTGCATAAAGCAGAGCTGATATTCAGTAATCCTTCTTACTTACAAATGGAACCAATGTGAAAATGTAATTTTTGTTAGTTTGTCTTTCCTTCACGCTACGACGCAACCTTTCGACGTGAATTCTTGCATTGGGACAGTTGAGGACCTCGAAAGTTATATAGGCTACTTTTCCACGCGAATGAAATCAGGGGCGGAAAGCTAGTTATTAATAATATAAATTAGAATTTCGTTTATCAAACATAGAATAATGTTCTTACCTGTTGCTATTGCTCAATTAGTTTAGAAACTTTTCAAGCTCGACTCGTTATAGATAAATTTTATTTTTGCCATTTTCGTAATTTACTTTCTTTCTATTTATTTACTTACATAAATTGGGGAGGATTTAAGTTCATTTGGAAACAAATGCATCCTACATTAAAAAAAACATTACAGCACCTCGCAGGGGAGCATTTGAGTACAATTTTTTTTAAATATTTGCCATCGGAAATTGCGTCCATGCTAGATTGGTAGTGGAAGAAAAAACTTAGAATGTACTAGCTGCGAACTCTTTCCAGGTAGACTAAAGAAACCAGTAAGTTTTACGCCAGTGTTTGGGCAATACCGTTCTAGCTACCACAAAAAGACTTAAAGGCCTGAGTGTAATTTACATATGTTTATGAGTTTACTAGCTTTCCGCTCGCGAGTTCTTTCACGTCTAAAGGTAGCCTGTGCCACTCTCGGGCCCAGGGCCGGCCCGCCCATACGGCAAACGGAGCGGTCGCTCCAGGTGCCAAATCCTAGAGGGCGCCTAAATGGTAAAGAAGAATAAAAGAAATGTCTCAATTGTCTATATTTTAAGCGAAGAGATGAACGAGACAATAACGGACTCACGTATCCAGATTAATTTTATTTAAAAGCTTCGCCATCCGGTGTCCGGGAGTATGATTTTAAAAGTTATCGATATTATATTACTTCTAAAATCCTAGTTGACTGTAGACAGTATTGCGGTATAGGTATATATTATTAGGAGCAAACAGGAGAGGTGCCATAATTGGATCTCGCTCAATTTTTAAAATTTACTTCGGGCCGGCGAGTGGGGCCCGCAGCTATCTCTATGAAACTGGGTCTCTACTCTGTACTATCTACGATAGACGGGCGGCCGATAACTGTCACTACTTGACTCTGTCAATTGTTTATCGCGAGACAGAGATGTACTGACATTCAACGCTTCAAAACTTCGGTCGTAGATAGTACAGAGTAGAGCCCCCGATTCGTTTCTCCGTTACGACGTGAATCCTTCCTTCACACACAAAATATTAAGGATTGAGAAAGTTTTATAGTAGAGGATGACTACTAGGACGACGTTCCTGTATGGATTCTTTCACCTCTTTTTCCAAGACTCTGTTTCCTGTTTCCCGTGAGAATGTTGGAAATGCCCGCGCTTTTAAGAAGGTAATACAAAATTGATTTTGTGCAGATTATTGGGACTTTAAACTAACGGGCCTTTGAACTTTCATAATAAGTGGCTTGCCGTCGCTTAAAAGTAAACCTTGTGCACTATTCATAACGACATGAGTACCTACTTATGCATGTAATTGAATAATTGTTCCGTTGCTACCCATAGTTACCACATAACATAAGTTGCGCAATAACTATTCAAAGTCCGCTATTACAGCATTCACAGCTGGAACTGTAACCCTTGTTTTTTTCCTCTTTTCTGTGTAATCGAAGCACAATGCGCTCACATTACGCAATACACTCATATGCCCCAATATATTGCAGGACAACGGTTCATAGCCATGCAAAAAGAAACGATAAAAAAATAAACTAGCATGGACTGGTGTTATGTAAGTGTTGGTTAATAAAACTCAGTTTTTTAGTTTACAGAACTAAGAAACTGACTTTTGTTATATTTTCGATAACTGATTACAACCTATTCTTTCAGATAACGAGATGTTGGCTGGTTATAGTTGGGGTATTGTTCAATGTCAAACAACTTGTGATTTCACAATTCGAGATGCCTTTTCCAATTCCGATGCCGTTTCCAATGATGGGAATGCCAATGATGCCACCACCTCCTCCGCCACCAAGTTTTCCACCACCTCCACCGCCGCCGCCTTTGATGCCAATGGCTAATGGAAATGTCGTGCCACTCGTTCTTAATCAAAACCCAACGGCTAAGGAAATACCAGCTTATCAATCAAATAACGGTGACGTTGCTCTAGCAATACCAATTCCGGTACCGTCGCCTGTGCAAATAGCTGTACCAGCCTTGCCTTTTCCTTCGTTTTGCGGAAAAAATGGCAGGAACCCATCATGTCCTCCTTGCCCTCCATGTGTTTGCCAGCCTTCTTGCACACCAGCATTTTTTTCATATTGTTCACCTTGTCATCAGAGATGCCGTTGTAGGCCTGGTGACGATATTCCAATACCGTTGCCAGCCCTTCCTCCGCAAATTGCCCCCGGGCCAGCTTTCCCAATGCCATTGTTACCCGAGCCATTTGGAATGCAGATACCATTAGGCGTCCCTGTACCTCCTATGCCGCCCCGGCCTCATCATATAAGGAAAGAAATTCCTTGCGAAAGTGATACTGATTACAGCTCAGACACTGACACGAGCAGTGATACAGAAACAGATAGCAGTAGTAGTTGTGAATTAGATGACCGGAAGAGGTTTCATGTGAGGGGTGCATATAATCGTGGTAAATTTAGAAGTCGTAATCCTCACCGTCATATAAATCGACGCCCAGGTTTGCGGCCCCTGGGTCAGAACAGAAAACGCAAAATAAACCATCGATCGAGTCGTCGGGACACTGAAAGACATCAAAAGCATAAAAGAACCGATCAAACCATTGTGAGGCCCGTACTGTCTTTTGTAGATAAACGTGGTAATATAAAACTAAAAAAGTCACTAAGTTTTGATGATGCACACGAGTTGATAAATAACGAAATGAGTCAGGAGACGGCGAGAAACAAAAACTCCATACAAAACATACAAGCATATTCTATTAACGAGTCTCCATATAAAATAACGTCAAATGCTGAAAATGAGATAGAGCCTTTGCAGAAAAGTTCAATAAATCTAGACACAGAGATAAAGCGAACGCATTTATCACAGCCTGGGAAAAAGAAACTACTTTTTAAAACCCCTCACAACCAGAAGATTACTAATTTGTCAGTTTCATTTCAAGTGACATAACTGTATAGTGTGCTTAAGTTAAATAACTATTTATTTTTTTATAAAGTGAAAACTATTACTTGTAGAAAACTTCACTAGTAACAATATAAACATTAGCATTTTTTAAAATTAGTTTTGTAGAGTACAAAGTCCGGTAAAAGTGACGTTGCCTCTTGAACAACGGGTTGTAGGTTCGATTCCCAGTCGGAGCGAATATTTGGGTAAAAAGCAAATGTTTGTTCTCGAGTCATGGTTGTTCTTGTCTGCCTTGTGTACGTTCCAAGAGACCTACGACACAAGGAAAAACCTAAATGTGGGCCTTTGAGTGTGTAATGTCTATTTTTTGATTGATAGTCAAATAGTTGTGCAATATTTTGTAAGTGTTTTGATTACGTTCAGCAAGAAAATATAAACGTTCATGTAATTGGTTTAGTTATTATTACTCAACAATAGTTCCATTCAGTAAAAAGAACAATACAAAAAGTTTCCAATTTAAGCTTATATTGTTTGACAAATCAACCAAGCATTTAGTATTCGAACGAAGCCATGCAAGTACTGTACATATTAAGTTTATGGATGTTAGTCGGGGAGTGTAAAATAGAAAAACTAGGGAAACTTCATGATGTTCACAAGTTTATGAAGGTATTTTTTTCCAAACATGAGATCGCCCCGACAAAAAATGAACATCTCTCGCGGCCATGCGATCATAAATTACCATTATCTGGGAATCATACAATTATCATACAGAGTGAGCCGATACGTGCTATTCCTGAATATATTTGGCATCGAAGAATGCGCCGAGATATAAGAAGAATTCGGCAAGTCACTGAAAAAACTGTCACTAAACCACTAGATCCTGATCCTCACAGTCAGCGTTATTTTTCCGTACCATTCATGGTTCCTTACAAAGCATACTTTGAACCAGCGATACATGACCACCCACCTCCGGAAAAGATTAAAGCTATAATAAGACGATCCAAAAACAAGAGGCTTAAAAAGCTATCGTATGCAGCAGATGATATATCAGTTACTGACGAAGAGAAAGATGGCTGTCCCGGCTGCAACTCCTACAATGACAATGATTCTAGTGACAGTGATACTAGTTATTAGCATTAATAATTTTATAGACAATTAAAAACATGTTTTTTACTGTTTGATACTACAGGAGAAGAGAGGCACCGACAAAAATGTTGTGGTAATGTTAGTGTCTCTTTGAGCTATTTTTGTAATAAATTTCTTATTACCTTTAATAACGATATTTGTTTATTGTGTTTTTATGGATCCAAGTATTACTCCCCCGTTTAGCTTTTCGTCAAATAATGTATCCAAATCAAATGTTTATTTTTGTAGTTAAGGAAAGGTTGAGCTCAAAATACATTGTGCCACTGGTATCCTGTGACTTCCTACAATTGCCAGAAAGCCAACCACCTTATAGGAAGCATTTCTTCGTATGCCTTCCGGTACATATATTATCACCGTAGGACTCACCAATTAACATCGTATAGAGGCCCTTAGAGATTTCTATTTTATCCTGTGTAAAGGTCCAACCTTTATGATGGTGGAAGATATTTTAAAAATATATATACATGGGCGGGTCATGTTAGTAGAATGCACCCAGACTGTTGGGCGTATGTTACGACGCAATGGACAGCCGAAGGGCGTCATCGTGGCTGGAGTTTACCAAGGCAATGATGGAAATACAAGCTAAACGATTTTGATGTCGCCTGTAGGGAAAATGCGTTGGACCGAAATAGGTGGTCAAAACGAAGGAAGGCCTTTGCCTAACAGTGGGAAAAAAATGGCTATCTGAAAAAAGTTTTGTTTCGGTAGTTAGTAATGTCTAACTCTTTATATAAAACTGTTAAGCTCTCTACAGAAACGTCATTGAGCAGCTAACTGGGTTCTTTCAATCATCATCGGTTGTTTCATAAGACATTCTTTAAATTCAAATGCTGTATTATCATAACCTTTGGTAATCAAAATAAAATTACATCAAGTAAGTAAATTCAAGTCAGTGCCACTTCATTAAAAAAACAGTTGTTTTATATAAAAATATGTATTTACAATAACGTTCATAACTTAAGTATTAATCACATCCTTATCAAATACATTCAACAATCGCTTCTTCATTGATTCACTTTACTCTAAGGTAAGTACAACTAATTGAGGTAAGTTTTATCATAATTTCTGCGAGAACTCGTCACTCTTTTTATATAGGCCCACTGCCATTATAGGTTCGTCTACAGTTTTTGTATTTATTTCTTTGAGTACAGGGGCAATTTGAAAAGACATGATAGTGCTGGTCTTCTCCAGTAAATTCCTGTAAATATTTTTTACAAAGTAGGCCCAGAACAGAATAGTTAAGATTAACATAAATAACTGTACGGCCAAAATGATGTATGGTCCTGTATAGTACACGCCGTTCAAGAAAAACTTCGATTCGTCCGGTAATGGAGGCTGCACCTGAAAAGCAAAACATCCTTTTAGTTTCTCATAAAACTAATTTGTTTTCTGAAAACACCGCTGGTCTAGGTTTTAAAATCTACTTTTTATATGAGGTGACTTAATCAAAGTAAACTTCAAGGGGTTAATGGGCGGTTTTTCACTTGACGGCATGGCAACGGCACGGCACCGGCGCCGGTAACCAGGGAAACAAAAATGTATGAAAAGGAGTCATCGCCGTGCCGGTGTCGGCGCCGGTCAGTGGAAATACCTGTCAGATGTTTTCATACATTTTTGCTTCCCGCCGTTGCCGGCGCCGGCTGTTGCTGTGCCGTCAAGTGGAAAACCGCCCAATGGGCCTTTTTAAAATGTATAATTCGAACGGCACGGCAGTTCAAAATTTGAATTACCATGTTCTCAGCTTCTAGTATTACTATAACATAGGAGGCAATGGGCGGTTTTCCACTTGACGGCACGGCAACGGCACGGCACCGACTCCAGTAACCATGGAAACAAAAATGTAAGAAAAGGAGTCATCGCCGTGCCGGTGCCGGCGTCGGTCTGTAGAAAAACCTGTCATTTGTTTCATACATTTTTGCTTCCCACCGTTGCCGTCGCCGGTGCCGTGCCGTCAAATGGGAAACCGCCCATTGGTAATACAATTTTGCCGTGCCGTTTTCGAATTATAAAAAGGCCCATTCTTCATGAAACTGAACAAATTTCCCCAAGGAACTTAAGTATATGAAATTATAAAAAAAATACCTTCCATACCGAGACAAATCAGCTGATCGCACAAGTTGTATGGAGAGGCAGAATTTTATTTCATATTTCAACCATTTATTTATTTATTTATTTCATTTTCCACGAAGAAAGTTCAGTTCAGTTTCTAAGGATATTCACATCCTTAACTTTCGCTAGCTAATTTTTGTTACTGAATTGACTAGTTGCATTGATTTTGCTTTAATATGCCTTAAAAGCACGATATCATACCTTAGCAAGGTGCTAGTCAAAAGGAGATAATAAAATAATCTGAATAAATCAAATTAGTTCCGTCGTTGGTGTTTTATTTATAAATAAACTAGATTCCCGCCCGCGGCTCCGCCTGGGTGGGGAACAGCATATATCGTGCCCAGCTGTGGGATAAAATGTAGCCTATGTCGTTCCTTAACGTCTAATCTATTTCTATACGAAATTTCATCAAAATCGGTTTAGTAGTTTAGGCGTGAAAGCGGAACAAACAAACCAACTTACATTTACATTTATAATATTAGTAAGGATAAAATATATTAAAATATATTATACTAGCATTCCTCCCAGGATTTCGTTCCCGTAGGAATTCGGGAAAATTATGTAGCCTATGTCCATCGGAGATAATGTAGCATTCTAATGGTGAAAGAATTTTTCAAATCAGTCCAGTAGGTTCGGAGCATATTCAATGCAAAAAAATAAACAATCAATTAAATATTTCCTCTTTCTAATATTAGTACACAGGGCTTTAGGTATCTCTCTTTCAAGTTCTCGGATGGTTAATCAGTTCATAAAACTGCATAGAACGCATTTTGTAAGAGAAATAAAAAAAAAACTGATTTCCCACACAAAATGCGCTCTATGCTGATGAAGTTTGTATGGGAACTCTTTTTTTTTTTCGTATTTTGATCTATGTTCCTTGGGAAAGTTGTTCAGTTTCATGGACTGATTAACCACCCGAGAGGTTGAAAGAGAGATACTTAAAGCCTTGTAGATTAACACACCAACGACTAAACCGAAATTATATCAAGAAATCACAACACAAAGAAAACGTATGTTTATTACTTACTATCTTTATGTAACATATGGGTAGTACCATATTGGAAAAGCTTTTTGCCTCATGATTTGATGTTACATCATTAATTACTAGATTTAATTGCAGTGAAAAAACTGTCTCTAGTTGGAGACCTAGTCTCTGCAATAGAAAATGAAAAAATGAGTACTCTTTAAAGAATTCCAAGATTAAAGAGTTAGCAGGTTGTGCCATATTATTCGAAAAACTGAAGACAGTTAAGACAGAAAAGTACCTCGCTTAGTGTGCATATGTTCACCTCCACCTGCTACACGTCCATATTAATTATTATTATCTATTCTTTATTATTATTTATTTCACACTTATTATAACATAACCCTCAGATACCTTACTGCACGAAACATATTTATTCATTTGAAAACACAATTTATATTATCACTTATATAAGTAAGTATCAATTTTTCATTATATACGAATATCTAAAATATATAACATATATATATATATATATATTTTTTTTTCTTTATTCCGTAAGTAGGTACTACGTAAGTACACATACACTAATTTAGGGTGCTCAACTGAAAACCAGCGTTGTGGCCTCTGCTGCAACACATGCTGAGGTGAGTCCTGTTTGTCATCAGTTATCACACTACATCACAATTTCATTTTCATTTATATATTTAATTTTAATTTCTTTTATTTTTTTTTGTTACTATTATTTTTTACAATTTTATTCTGTGTTGTTTATTCCATTGTGTTGTAGTGTGTATTGAATAAAAGTTTTGAATATTGAATCTTAAAAAGTCGTCAAGCGATGACTAAGCATGGAACGTACGGAGTGGATGGTCTCCCTTAAGGCATTAATAATAAAAATATTAAATAAATATAAACGTTAAGGTTTTCCCTTGTGTCGTGGGTCCCTTGGAACATACATAAAGACAGACACGAATACCCATGACCCGAGAACTAACATCTGCTTTTTACACAAATATTTTCCGACTAGGAATCGAACCAAGGACCCGCCGACCGATGACCGCATTTTAGCGGATGGCACACTAGACGTCTTGCATTTATCTTATGATGTTTATGATATTCTATAGCTAGTTAATGATTAAGGACTTACTCGGTCGATTGTTATCCATCCTTTGTGCTTGTCATGATCCGGCTTTATTCCCTCAATTCGTTCGTAAAGAAGTCGATCTGCATCCAGAAAATGTGCCTTGGAAAATGCTAGAGGAATACCTAAAAGAAATGGTTTCTTCATCTTTATAAAGTACTTACTCCAATTTTCTTTTTCATTGTCCTTTACTCATTACAAGATACATTTTTATATAATACCAACAGATATTCAGCGGTGATGCTAAGAGGTTAAAAGCGGTGATAGCCCAGTTGGTAATGCGCCAGACTTGTAATCCAAAGGTCGTGGGTTCAAATTCTGGTGCGGGCTTGTACTACTAAATTCATCTTTGCGGATTTATGTAGTGGTTCAGAACCATTTGATGTCACGTTGACATACATTCTGAGGGTTATTAGATGAAACATGATGTACAGTGGTGAGAGGTTGTCAGCCTTTTGCCCACAATACAGCGAAACCCTCGCGTCCCTATCACTGACTTTTACAGTATGTCTGGGAAGCATTGGCAGCTGGTAAATTCTAAGTTTTTCTTTCACTCCCAGTCCAGCGTGGAAGTAACTAAATAACTAATTATTCAGCAGATAATACCTAGGAAACAGTCTGGTAACGGTAGAACACCGCTTGAAGTAGTGTTAGGGTCTAAAGTGTAAAAGCTGTCGCTGAAGTGGTAGATGGAAACCTCGGCACCGTAGTTTGACAAAGCCGTCTTGTGCAACTCCAGGTCAATTATCCTGCAGAGTCCATTTTTAAATATTCTGATGGGAAAATCTTGAGAAAACTCGAGGGGGTAGCCTACTCCTTCGTAAGAATTTTCAAATGTGTTGCAAATTGTGCTGAAACAAAAAAAAACTTCAAGACTTCCACACAAACTCGAGCATACGTACTATTGCAAATTGGTACAGTTGGTTTAATTATTTGTATCTACGTTTCTTATGCTATTGTGATGAGATTCAAATTACAATGAAATTGGATACAAATTGAAAGAACTAATGATATTCTCATAACTTGATGTTATCTATTTAACTTTTTGTTTCATTTTTCCGTATGGCAGTTTAATATTATCAAAGGATTACTTTGATGATGAAATAAAACACAAAAATGGGATCCCATATTGCAAGGCCATAATATTATTTATCTTCCTAAAATGAACATAAAATTATTCCTTATTTCTACTTTTTAATGACAAACTGGTGTTCAATACAATTCTTAATTAACAAGTTATTTATTTTATTAATATTAGTCGGTAAACAAGTCACGAGCGAGGCGAGTAATACCAATAGACATGTTTTTCATTGGTGATAATATGGAGTTCCATCAAGATACAACAACTCAACGTATAAACTAGACGAGACGTTTAAATAAATTGATAATTCAATTTCAGAAGCACCATAACATAAAGACTGTTTTAGGCATACAACTGCAAAATTAAATAAAACCCCTAAAACAATAGTAAATGACTTATGGAATTCGAGCTAGCTGTGGCGGTCTTGCGCTCCTCTTCATCTTTTATATTACGCACCGCTAAGGAACTGTGGAATTCTTTAACTGCGTCTGTGTTTCCAGACGCAGTTAAAGAATTCCACAGTTCCTTTAGAGTTCGAGTTCGAGTGATATAGTGATAGGCACCTTCTGTGTGAGCTTGCTACATTCTCGACCGCATCTTCTTCGTCAAGCAAGAGCAATTATCCATAAAAAATGTACGAAATGGATGACCATCCATTCTGGGTTTTTTCCACTCCAATCCGAAAATGTTCATATGAAGCTCATTTGTGATATTTAATGATCATTTATGATTAAATGTTTTCTTTGTTTCATTTCACTACGTTTCATTTAATTTAATTTCATTTTCGTTTCACTTTTCATCGCAGATCAAACTTTTGCGTTGAAATTTGCGTAAAATTGGACTTCATTCGAGCTAGGCGTCGCCCTCGTATGACTGATATTTTATTTAAACACTGATGGCACAAAATTATCTATTAAATAAAGCCAACATCGCTCGTAGCCCAGTGGTGGTCGCTGATCTCAAACGATCAGTGAGGTTAAACAAGGTACACAGAGGCAGGGAACCTGATGGGTGAATAAAGTGGTTATTTACCACGAGCATTTCTGTACTTCGGAAGCACGTTAAGCTGTCGGTCCCGGCTGTTGTCGTCAGACTACAGTCGTTAAAACCAAGTCAGAGGTGGTTTAAAAACTCTGAAACCAGGGTTAGTCAAGTTTTCCAAACATTTGACTATACCTAAGAAGAAGACGAAAGTCCTATATTATAGTCATTAACATTATTTTCACATTTTTTATTTGATTTTGAAGTTGTATTCCTATAAAAAAGTTTGTTGGTACGCCATTCGCCAAATCTGACCAGTCCAATCCCGTTATGATATTCAACTTTTGCCTTAATGTTTGTTGAAGATCAAATTCACAATGCCTTTATATATATTTTGTGGTAATGGTAAGTCCTGTTGTCGTACTTTCGATTTCTTAATAGAATTTAATACAGGGCTCAACATTTCGCTAACAAATGCTGGGATTGGTGGGTTATCAGTCACTTGGTTTGTTGTTTTGTCTGTTACGAATTCTGTTTTGGGGTCTGTTACGGTGTCTGTTTCGGTGTCTGTTTCGGTGTCTGTTTCGGTGTCTGTTTCGGTGTCTGTTTCGGTGTCTGTTTCAGTGTCTGTTGCGGTATTTGTTTCGGTTTCTGTTTCGGTGTCTGTTATGTAGTCTGTTTCGGTGTCTTCTAGAGTGTCTATTTCGGTGTCTATTACGTTGTCTTTTTCGGTGTATTTTACAATGTCTGTTTCGGTGTCTCTTACGTTGTCTTTTTTGGTGTATTTTACAGTGTCTGCTTCGGTTTCTGTTACGGTGTCTGTTTCGGTGTCTGTTTCAGTGTCTGTTGCGGTATTTGTTTCGGTTTCTGTTTCGGTGTCTGTTATGTAGTCTGTTTCGGTGTCTTTTACAGTGTCTATTTCGGTGTCTATTACGTTGTCTTTTTCGGTGTCTTTTACAATGTCTGTTTCAGTGTCTCTTACGTTGTCTTTTTTGGTGTATTTTACAGTGTGTGCTTCGGTTTCTGTTACGTTGTCTGTTACTATGTCTGTTATGGTGTCTGTTATTGTATTTGTTACGGTGTATGCTACGCTGTCTATTACGTTATCTATTACGGTGTTAGTTGCGGTAGTTGGAAACCAGTCCTTTACATTGGCAGGTTTTCTGTAGAAGAGATCTGTCAACCAACTTTGTATAACCTCTATAACCTGACTAAAATCCGGAAAAGAATTAACATACTCTTGTTTAAACTCGTCGTTAGTGAGATTCACAAACATATTGCTATTATAGACAATAACATGTGAGCTGTTAGACCAATAGCCGAAGGTTTGATCTGCAGCAACGGTTTGCTTTTCTTTGAAATTATGACTGTTATTGGTTCTTTCAATTTTCATTATCTTTATCGACCTGCTGCTTGTAGTTTCAGGTATTTTAAAAGTGTTTTCCTTTTCGTCATCATCTTCGAACTCTTGTCCATCAGATTTAATTTTCGAATCGGATTTGATTCTGAATCGTTTTAATGGAGCATGTGTTGCTATTCGTCTTTCTATTTCATTTATCGATGTGTCCTTTCTTAGTTGATTATTTGTTGGGAATTGAGCGATGTGGAGATTTAGATGTACTAAGTAGGTTTTTGGAGATATTAACAAGTCGAAGATATTGAAGACTGTTTCGTTTTTACATCTTCCTTCATGCTTAAATGCTAAATGGTGACTAGTGACGATTTTTAGTCCAAGACGGCATATGTTCAAGTAAGTCTTTCCATCAGAGCCACAGACAGGAGCTAATTCTGTACACAATTTTACACACTTTGCTGTTTTTTCCGTCCGCAGGGTCAGTAGCCTTACCATTGGGACCCTGACAACACTAATTGGGATATATGTGTTGGAGTGAACGCCACATACAAAAACAGGTCCCGTATCATATACATCATGAGCAAACGAATTTATTGTTTTGCATTTGAACAGCAGAAACCAATTAAGTTGACAAAACAAGTTAAATATTCTCATGTTTTAAAAGTCTTCAATGATAAACACACACAATAATTAATTTTCTATAGATTTCATGCGCAGAACATTGCGTGATTTGGTTCGGTGAGGCAATAATGGAATAATTTTATACACTCTCTATCCTCTTCTTTAAAGTTAGTTGCAGGTCCTCTTTTGTATTTTAGAAGTTTGAAATCACTGACGTTACAATACAAGTTTTAACTGCTTGCATGTGGGACGACATAATAATATTGGCAGAAACACCACAAGTTCTGCAAGAAATGCTGCACAGCCTTAACGCTGCCTCAAGACGTGTCGGCCTTGAAATGAACTTGGACAAGACCAAGGTCATGTTCAATGATCACGTCGTGCCCAGGCCGATCTCTGTTGACGGTGTTACGCTCGATGTTGTTCAGGAATACATATACCTCGGGCAAGCGTTGCAGTTAGGTAGAGACAACTTCAAGCGGGAAATCACCAGAAGAGTGCAGCTTGGCTGGGCAGCATTTGGGAAGCTGCGTCATATCTTTTCGTCGCCACTCCCGCAGTGTCTAAAGACCAAGGTCTTTAATCAATGCGTCCTACCAGTCATGACTTACGGAGCCGAAACGTGGAACATGACAGTGAGGTTGGCCCACCGATTGCACGTCGCTCAGCGAGCAATGAACGCTCCATGCTCGGGATCTCGCTAAGGGATAGAATCCGAAACGAGGTCATCCGACAGAAAACCGGAGTGATGGATATTATCCAAAAGTGTAGCAAGCTGAAGTGGCAGTGGGCTGGCCATGTCTGTCGCAGAACCGACGTGCATTGGAATTGACAGGTTCTCGAACGGAGACCACGTCTTGGCAAACGTAGTGTAGGACGCCCCCCAGCCAGATGGTCAGATGATGACCTAAAGAAGACAGCGGGTAGTGGCTGGATGAAAACAGCGGAGGATCGTGCAAAGTGGCGCACCTTGGGGGAGGCCTATGTTTAGCAGTAGACTGTAATAGGGTGATATGATAATGATGATGTGGGACCTTGCACAGTGCGGGATGCACTTCTACTTATACTTCCATTCTAACTACTGCGCCAAAAATGATACAGCGCATTGCGTCTAAGACTTATTTAAATTGTTATTTTTCAATGAGGTCAAGCAACGCTTTCAGGGGCAGGGAACCTGATGGGTGACCAAAGTAATAAAAAGTTTATTTAATTTTTCTCTCTACAAAGGTTGATGATGATACAGATGACAGAATTATTTCATTATCTTTTGTCCGTGTCCGTACTAGGAGAACCTGTGTTACGGAGTCACCAGGTCCCGCCCTCTGTCTGGTACTAGCTGAACGTGATGGTACAGTAAATAATACAGAGATATATAACTAGCTTGCTAAGGACTGTAGAGAATTTACCAAATAAAATAAAATTAAATATACATAGAAAAACAATATCTTAACAATTGAAATTATGTGAACGGGTGTGTGTGTGTGTGTGTGTGTGGGCGTGTGTGTGTGTGTGTGTGTGTTTGTGTGTGTTTGTTTACGTATGTGAGTGTGTATGAACATACGCGTAAGTTAGTGTAGGTTGTGATAGTGGGCTAGAGCTGTTAAATAATCGTACAAATAAATAATTTAAATTTTATTTTACAACTAAGAGAATTTCTTCTGTGTTGGAGTAGTCTAAGTTAAGAAGCCATTTTGTAACTTTGTGTTTATATTCAGTTTTGCACAACGGATATATGTTCAAAGCTTTATTAATTTTGTTATAAATAAACCCGCTGAGAAAGTGAAAAGAATGTTGAGCAAGACTTGAGTTTACGGAAAGAGAGGGAACAGAAAGCATATTTACGACGTTTGTGGTTGAAATGTTGGGGGTCATGTGCGGGAGTGAGTTATTTGAGTTATCATCAAAATTAATATTACATATTTATCATGAGCCCCGGCTGCTGTCGATTGACTAAAGTTGTTAAATCAAGCTACTACTTGGCTTTTTAGTTACATGAAATTACGTCATTTTATTTAAAAAACCTGTGAACAGGAAACTGTAGAAACATTGAAATCCCTACTAATATTATAAATGCGAAAGTAACTCTGTCTGTCTGTCTGTTACGCTTTTTCGCCTAAATTACGAAACCGATTCTGATGAAATTTGGTAAAGAGATAGATTAGACCTTTAGAAAGGACATAGGCTACATTTTATCACACAGCTGGGCATGATATAACATGTAATCCACGCGGACGGAGCCTCGGGTGGAAAGATAGTATAGGTATAAGGACGTCCGAACCGGACTAGAGGTCAAGCCCGAATGTGTCACCTTCAGGATGACAGGAAGAAGATAATCTTGAAACTGAAGATCCTAACCAGAGCAGTAAAACCGCTCATGATGAAGAAGGTTAGGAACTAGACGCATGCAGCTTCCTTACAAAGCTACGGAATTAATTATGAAATCTCATCATTGATAATCCTATAAAACCCTTTATATTTACCTTATATATACGTATTTTTCCCTTGAAGTACCTATACAATAAAGTGTTTATATTTATCTTTTTTTTCGTCAATCTTTCTTTTATTCATTGGCGTTACAAATAAAAATCATTATTTCGTAGAAAGAGTTATAAACTTAGTTGCTGTAAGTACAATATTGTTATTATAGGTTAACTTATTTCGAACATAAAAAACAAATGTTTTATATTTTGTTAAGTCTTTTCTTGTTTTGTTCAAACATAGAGTAAACAACTTCAAGTAGCGTAGTCTTTACAGGAGAACATTTTCCTTTGTACAGTACCGACAAATTTTGATGAATGTAGTTAGTTAGTCCAAGTAAGCAAATGTTATTGTATGTGCGAAAGTTAGAGGCACATACTGGGTCAACTTGGCTACAGATGTCCAGACATCTTCCTTGACTTCGAACCTCCAGGCGAGGTGACATTGCTTGGGCAGACTTGAAATCTTCTTCTGTAGGGTATGACACCAAATCTGTTCCACAAACAAAATTTCTTGCTCTCCAAAGAAATCCTGCTGATACTTTTGATAATAAAGATTCTTCCATGAAAAAATATAATAAGCAAAACATGTGAATCCGCTTCATTTTTCAGATATATCTGTTCAGACAATTTTTAATTATTTCCACTTTGGCTAGGTAAATTAGTTTCGTTAGTTGCGCTTACTATCGGAAAATCGCTTACTTTCTTCTAATCTATTCGAAATTTCTGACTCTGCCTTGTTTGTTTCATTATATTTGATCAGCTGATGTTGTTTTTGTACCTGCTTCCTTAATATTCGCTGGTTCAAAACGAGATAGTTTTCGAAAAATAATTTCTTCAAGACACCGAGCAGAAATTGAATGCGAGCGATTTTATTCAAATTGAGCATAACGTGCACTCGCCTGCTAAATTGCACCAAATAGGCTCGAACGTACCACCACTTACTGAAGACATTTTATATTATTGTTTCTTATAGATTATGGAGAAAAAAATTGCACATCAACACGGTCTAGGGATATTGCACGAATTTTCATACAAAAGAGGTCTGTTTGAGGAGCTATAAAAGCATACTCGAGATACACGGAGGGCTATTATTTTCAGAAGAGCAACTGCTAAACCTGTATTTTAAATTCTTGTCAAAAAAAAATTCCGTCACGTAATCACAAATTTCAAGTAAAACAAAATTTATTGATTAGAATTTAAAACTCAAGCTTAGCACTTGCTCGTTTAAAAATTATAGCCCTCCATGCATCTCGAGTATGCTTGTATAGCTTCTCGAACAGACTTCTTTTGTATGAAAAGTCGTGCAATATCCTTAGACCGTGTTGATGTGTGTAGTTGTTAAAAAGGAAAGAAACCCACATGTAGGGATCAGGCTGATAAAATTGGATATCCACAATAATAAAAATGGATAGACGTGACGTGAAAGAGTCTCTCTCTCTCTAGCCCCTTTGTTCAACCTAACGAAAGTCCCTGGACAACAGATGGTGTGTCTCTGGAAAGCTTTAACAGACTTCAGACACAGACTGACTGAAGCAAGGACAACATGTTTCGGTGGGGATTTCCAAAGTCTATGACTGGGTTGTATGTGCGGAGAGAAGCACACATAAAATCTAATGGATTTTGAGCAGCAACGTACATTAATTGCTATTGACTCACTAAGAAGATCATAAAATAGTATTTTCTAAAGTTTTCCACTTACCATGAATCTGGATCGATCGAGTCGCCCATTTTGAGTCTTTTATGTCCATTAATCTTTTTGATCATGAATTTCTCTTCGTCTTTTATTGATACTTCTATTCTATTGCGGGTTTTTGAATCGTAAATCTGAAATTACATTTTATTATTTGAAAATAAATATAAATTGGAAAATTAAACAGAAGGTCACCCTTGTAGATGGTGTTTCATGGAAACTATCTAGTTTTTAAATGTTTTTTTTCTAGCTTACATGATCTCACTGCTAGGCAAAGGCCTCCCTCTCATTTTTCCACTTTTCCCGGTCCGGTGTCTATTGTTTGTTAATTGGGTCTAAAGGCATTAGTATCTTCACGCAACCTTTTTCTGGATCTGCCTCAGCGTCTTGAGGCACCCAGTTTCTAAAAAAACGAGCCCGCCGGTCCTCGCGGATGTCTCTTTTATATGAGCTATTTTAGTTTTAGGACGCAATTGTTTCTGACATGGCAAATTAATTTGACACATAAAACACTAAATTCTTTTGCCCTTGACTGAATTAGACTTATACAAGTATGTATTTTGTTCTACAGGGTGAAATTGAAAACATTCAACAAACTTTAAGGAAGGAATCTACCCATGATTACGAACAACTTTTTCTATTTGACCAACTTTCCTACTAAAAAAAAAATCTGCTTTTCCATACAAAAGTTCAATACGTGCTCAACCAAAATGTATGGAACAGCTGATTTTTTCTTTTCAGTAGGAAACTTGGTCAAATAGAAAAAGTTGTTCGTAATCATGGGTAGATTCATTTCTAAAAGTTTGTCGAATGTTTTCAATTTCACCCTGTAGAATTAAGTTTGTTGGACTAGCTATCAAGGCCTGCTATGGCGCTCCCAAAATTGTCTTCTGTTTAAATAAGTAAACGATACACCCTCAAAGGTTTTCCTTTGTGATGTGGGTCCCTTTATTTGTAAAAAAGTAAAAACTTACCCTGTCTAAGATCCCTATTTTGTCGAAGTGTATATGCCCAGGGAGAACAGAATGTGCTAAGGAGATGAGGGGCTCGTTGTACCCCCAGAGGTAGTCGCTGGCAGTCACATTTACTATCGGCTTAGAGTCCAGCTGATTGGTTAAAAGGTTGAAACCCATTCGGGTCCAGTACGCGTACTCACTCATTTTCGATGCTAGGCCCTAAAAAACAAATAATTATAATTTTTACATTCAAAGCGGCGCCGGACGGCTTTTTTACCACACGGATCATTGAAACATTGAAATGAAAAATGTTTTTTTTTGTTTTTTTTGGTTAACCGTTGTGTTTTTAAAAATAAACATTAGTGTGTTCATGTTACAATGATCCGTGCGGTCAAAAGCCGACCGGCGCCGTATTATAGGACCTAAAAGGTTAAGATGGCAATAAGACTTTAATGGGATCATAGACTTCCAATTCACCAGTTTTTTTTTTAGTTTTTTTTTTAAATTATAAGATGAGTTAACTCTTGACCTCAATCTTGACCATAAAGGTCAAAGATAAGGTCGACGATGGAGCGAGTTAACCCATAAAATGCCTACAAAGGCACTGGTACTCCCACGCACCGACGGAACACAGCAAGCTGTTTGGCGTCGGACTTCGGTAGGAGGGTGGTCGCGAACCAGACAAACCTTTACAGAATAAAAAATCTTTATTTTATAGGACATTCAGGATGCCACTTTAAACAAGTCAAGATTACATGAAATACATACAGACAAACATTAAAGGATTTAAATACATACATACGCATTCGTTCTATTGACCCTACTGTCTCTACGCCTATTCGCAAAGTTGCAGTCTTCCCCGCGTGAGACAGAGCCTACCACACCGCGTGAGACCATAGGCCGAAACCTCAGATTCAGAAAAAAATTAAGTGTCGTTGCCTGGGTTGGATTACTATGAGGCAGGTCTCATTTGTGTTTCCTTAGTCGCCTGTTACGACACCCACGGAAAGATATGGGGTGGTGTTATTCTCAACCGATCACCACACGACATAATATTTTAAATAATATTTAATTATTTATATGTATATATATATATTAAAGTTGCTATTATTAAAATAATATTTTTATATTTTAAAGTTGCTACGATTTTTCGCTATAACAAAAACAGTGAAAGAATAACAGTAGAGACTGTGCGTCTAAGTGAAAAATGATTAGATGAAACTACTAAATTTTTTTGCCGCTGGCTGAGACTTGAATTTTGAGCTCAACATTGTTTGTACTGAAAACCTTTGTTTTTTCCACCAAAAGTTGCCTTCCCTTTGTTAAGGTCGCAAACGTAGATTTGGTATACCCTCGCAGTATTAAACAATCATAGAAAAAAAATATCTTTTGCCGCAATTCATATAAGCTGATTTTGATCCTATACCTATACACAAAGGCGTAGGCAGGTATGTGGTAGATTGTTATGTGAATATATTTAACAAGACAAATTAAAATATTTACCAGCATAGGTATGTTGGGCACGGTTACTTTGATACCTTCGGGATGAGCCATAGACTCCTCTGGAAGAAACTCCAGCCGGATTCTAGGAGTATACACCAACCTCTGGTTAACCTCATCTATATCTATATCCACATTACTTCGCATTTCTCTGAAAAACAAATTAAAAATAAATCAATATGTATTTTTTTCTGTCTTTAATGACTAGTTTCTCTCGAAAGTTAAGAAATACTGTTTTCATCCTTTCTATTCAAAAAGTGTCGCTTTGTTCCTCCATAAGCGGGAAAAGAGCTCTTTTCTGTTAAGAACTTTTTAGCTGGCGTAAATGAGATTTAAATTTAGAACATGTGTCATTCATAGAAATCGAACGCAAATTGTATGAATACTGGCTGGTGCGTGTTGGTGCGAATTAAGTCTCTATTCTTGTAATTAAAACCTAATTTAATTAATGACATAAATTTATTTCTCATATCTTAGAAAGCGGATGAAAAGTAGACTCGAGAGCAAATTATTTTTACCTCGTGCAATGTACTTTGAATCCCTCGCTGCGCTCAGGATTCTACGTTAGAATCCTTCGCTTCGCTCATAGTTCAAAGTAGCACCCTCGCCGTAAAAATACTACATTGCCATTTAAAGTCACACAATTCATCGCTCGGAAAGTAAAAACTCTAAAAGTAACATTATATGGAAATCAAATAACTCCGTTGGTACGGTTAAGTTCTTAGGTGTACGGATTGACCTAGACTTAAATTGGAAAGATGAGTTGACTGCCATTGAAAGTAGTTTCAGCTCCGCTTGTTATGCTTTGAGAAGCTTACGAGATGTAATAAGTGTAGCACAATTTAAAGTTGTTTTCCATGCTCTAGTCGAATCATGCTTTAGATTTAGCATACAATTTTAGGGACAGAGTTGGAAGTATAATGTTAGGAAAGCTTTTACTATTCAGAAGCTTGCCATCAGGGCCATTGTACGTATTCCATCGTGGGAATCTTGCAGGGAGTTCTTTATTAAATTGGGTGTCTTGACCGTCCCATCACTTTGTCAAAAATTTAGAAAATTATGATGCTAGGATTATCAGACAAGGCACCCGCAGAAAGGATGTCCCTTCTGCCATAATCCCTAAACTGGAAATTTCTCGGCATAGTGTTAGGTACCAGGCAGTTAAACTGTACAACTGCCTACCCGTTGAGTTAAAATTACTCAACAATACTAAGAATTTTATAAGACAATTGAAATAATATCTTCTGCAGAATAGTTTTTTATAGTGTTGATGTCTTAATTGATGTTAATTATTTTATTTTACTTTATCAAATTAATCTTACATTTAGAACTTTTAGAGTTTATATTTATTGCATACTAGCTGACCCGAAAGACGTGTTGTGCTGTCTTAAATTTTCTAATGATCCGTTTTTTTTTTCTTTCATAAGAACCTTCTGACATCTTACTTTGAATATTTTCAATGGAAAAAGGTTGTTTGTGGTACTTCCAAGGAGTTGTTTTTACGCTTTTTTTACGTCTAAATTTTAATGAATTTTTAAACAAATTTAATAATTTTATTGTATACCTTATTATTATGTTCTAATGTAGACTGAATTATATTATATATTGTAAATTGACCTGCTGCATATCCAACACAATGTAAATTGTTTATGGATTAATAAATTAATGAATGAATGAATATGAGACTATAACAAAGGAAATTTTGTATCTTTAGTCCCTAAAAAAATTTGGCCCATGATATTTTCAAATTTCAATAAGTAATATGTTTTAATTACATGTTTATTAATATTGTAAGTATTTTTTATTTTTTATTATAAGATGGGTTAACACTTGACCTCGATCTTGACCATAAGGTCAAAGATGAGATCGACGATGGAGCGAGTTAACCCAGAAAATGCCTATAAAGGCACGACTGTATTTTGTCGTATAATTTGCTAAATAATCCTTACTAATATTATAAATGCGAAAGTAACTCTGTCTGTCTGTCCGTCTTTCACTTTAACTTTGATTAAATTTGGTACAGAAATAGATAAGAGCCTCATTCACAACTTAAACAAAAACATAAACGATCGACTAAAAATATTTCCATAGGACTGTCACGCTAATGTTATAAAGGTGGAATTTTGTAATACCACCTGAAAGGAAAGTACTCTTAATACTGTAGATAAACAATTGTACTCAAAGAAAACATTCCTTTATTTTTGAAAAGAAAGGAAACTGCATTCAAGGATTTTCGAAAATTCGCTTGCCACACACGGGAATCGAACCGACTAAAATCTGTAAGAAAATCCTTGAATGCAGTTTTATTTCTTTTGAAAAATAAAGGAATGTTTTCTTTGAGTACAATTTTTTATCTACAGTATTAAGAGTACTTTCCCTTCAAAAAAATATTTGACATATACCATTTTTGTGAAATCACGACATTCACAAAAATGGTATAGGTCAAATAAAACATTGAATTTCTGTTAAAATTTTGATATATCAATCAATATTCCTTTCTAAAGTCAAGGAACAAGGTACGAGTCTTTATCTAAGAAGAACAATATAATATCCCTATTTACCGTCTCCATAGATGAAGGCTAGGCTATCTACAAACCGGTCAATGAAGAGATAAACTAGAAATAAAGCGAAGGTCGATACCCCGCACTTTAAATACCGGGTGTTTCAGAAATACGGTATTTATCTTTTTAAATATTTTTGTAGTAGCTTTCCGCCCGGGACTTTGTTCCCGTGGAAATTTGCGAAAATTATGTAGCCTATGTGTTAATCCAGGGTGTCAGTTACCTCTCTACCAAATTTGAACGAAATTGGTCCAACCGTTTGAGCGTGAAGAAGTAATATACATTCATACATTCATACATCTATATATCCATATCTTCACAAGCTTTCGTATTTATTATATTAGTTTTATTTTATTATTATAATATGGGTTAACTCTTGACCTCAATCTTGACCATAAGGTCAAAGATGAGGTCGACGATGGAGCGAGTTAACCCAGAAAAAGCCTATAAAGGCACTGGTACTCCCACGCACCGACGGAACACAGCAAGCTGTTTGGCGTCGGACTTCGGTAGGAGGGTGGTCGCGAACCAGACGGCCCTTTACAGAGCCTACCACACCGCATGAGACCATAGGACGACACCTCAGATTCAGGAAAAAATGAAGTTTCGTTGCCTGGGATGGATTACTAGGAGGCAGGTCTCATTTGTGTTTCCTTAGTCGCCTCTTACGACACCCACGGAAAGAGATGGGGTGGTGTTATTCTCAACCGATCACCACACGGTTAAAAGGTTAGTAGGATAGTAGGATACTATTTAATACTTACTCATCTATTTCCATTATTATTTTCGATTAATATTCTATCTTTATCATTTTACTTTTGTACGCCTACGTCCTTCCTACGTCCCCTTGAGGGAAAGTTTTTAATTAATATTTATAACATGTTGATTCCAATGTACTTACTTTGTTACACAAGGCTTTAGATATCTCTCTTTCAACCTCTCGGGTGGTTAATCAGTCCATGAAACTGAACAACTTTCCCAAGAAACATAGGTCAAAATACGAAAAAAAAGTTTTGAGTTCCCATACAAACTTCATCAGCATAAAGCGCATTTTGTACGGGAGATCAAAATTTTTTTTTCTTATTTTGACCTATGTTCCTTGGGGAAGTTTTTCAGTTTCATGGACTGATTAACCACCCAAGAGGTTGAAAGAGAGATGCTTAAAGCCCTGTATAACATGTTGATTCCAATGTACACACATCAAAAAAGTTTGCGATCACTTGGAAAAGTGCTAATATTTTTTATTGTAGAAGAATAAAACTTAATCACTTTTTATCTTTTGATTCCTTATTTAAAAATATGAAATTTAAATATAAAATAATTTCGTAATTCAAATGTTTTTTCATTTAAAAAGACAATCAACCCTTGCTTGCTTTCATTCAGAAATCTGACGTAGTCGCAACTTATCAATATTTTCAATTTATTCAAAAAAAATTAAGTTGGTAACGATGCCGAGAGGATTAACTGCAGTTTTACGAGCCAGAATTCTAACTTTAAGTGGAGAAGGCTATTCCACGAGGGAAATATCACGCAGAGTTCATGTATCCCAATCCTGCGTGGTGACCACGTTGGAGAGGTATCAGGGCATGGAAGATTTAGCTGATCGACCTCGCAGTGGTCGCCCAACTGTTCTAACTGCAATTCAGAAGCGATATATCAGATTACTGGCTGCCCGTGACCCAACAATGAACGCTACTAAAATGAAAGCAGAGCTGCGAGCTGCCACCGGCCGCGAAGTTAGCACCCAAACGATTAGAAATTGCTTACACCAAGCTGGATTACGAGCAAGGAGATCCTGGCGAGCACCTCTGAACTCACAGCAACGGAAGCGGCGCAGATTGCAATGGGCTAGGCTCCGTCAAAATGAAGAAATTGAGGACGAAAGCATCTGGCAGAACTGCTTCTTCGTTGACGAAACGCGGATCAGTACACATCCAGATAACCGACGTGTCCGTGTCTGGAGAAGACCTGGCGACTCTGAAAGGCAGATAACTGCCACTGGAACCGTTCAGCAGGGCGGGAAATCAGTGTCCTTTTGGGCCGGGATAATGATTGGGGCTAGGACGCCCTTAATCCCGTATCAAGGCACCATGACCGGAGCCATGTACAAAACGATTGCAATCGATGGATACGTCAGACCATTCCGCATCAACCACGGGTGCCAATTCATAATGGTAGATGATAATGCGCCCGCACATCGAAACGGACGTGTTGATGCTGCTCTCCAGCAATACGACTTCACCAGGTTAGACTGGCCTGCCGGCTCGCCTGACTTAAACCCGATCGAGCATGCGTGGGATGCTCTTAAGCGAGCTGTTTGGAACCGTCAGCCACCTCCGCGAACAGTGTCAGAAATCAGGGCAGCTGCTATTGAAGAGTGGGACAGGTTACCACAAGAAATGCTAGATAACTTAATTCTTAGCATGCCCAGAAGGGTTTCCGCATGTGTGCGAGCCAGGGGAGGAGTCATTTTATACTAACTATTAATTTTTTCGTAATAAATTTTGTTTGTTTTTTCATTAATTCAAATTTTTCATTACATTACTTACATTTAAGCCAAAATTGCATTTCCTAGCTTTTGTTAATAAAAAGTAAATAATTAATAATGATTCTTTGATTTACTTAGTGCATTTTCATTATAAAATCATAAAACGTAAACAGTTTCTTTAAATAATTTATATTTTAAAGAATACACCTGATTTTGCTAATGATCGTAAACTTTTTTTGATGTGTGTACTTTCCCAAAAGTGGAAGGGATCCCCTTGTAGGAAAGTCCACCTTTGTAATAATAATATTTATAAAAAAGTTTATTTTTCTATGCGTGACATATACAAACATTTAGACGATCACAAATGACATAAAAAACACACATTTAAAATAAACAGTAATACATTCAATATAAACAGATAAATTCGCGTATGGATGCTGCAGTGAGTAAAAAAGCCTGGGCTCAGCGATTTTTGTCAGTCTGTATTTCAGACTGGCAACACTTTTTAAGTATTTAAATTTTTTTTATAACATGTTGATTCCAATGTACAAATTTTATTTAAAGTCAAAACAATACCCAATAAGAAAAAATGGTTCTGAAGTAAATTAATTAATTCGTAATTAGAATAAATTTTGGCATGTTTCTAAAGTCATATTTAACCATTTTTGCTCTTGAAGGATGATTAACCGCCCAACTAATTATATGTTGCTGCGACTATTTTATTTTCCATTTGACTATGGATTTTCTTTTCTTTTCTTTTGGTTTTTTGAAACCTGGGTACCTACCACGATCGTTTAAAAGCATTTTTGTTTAGGATCCAACTTTGAACTGCTTCGCAATTGAAATTTTTTTTAAAATGGTACCATGCTGGCGCTGCTTTTGAACTGCTCGGTTGTCTATGGTCCATTTTAAATGTCTACATAAATTGTCGCTGGTCTGCCTTTGAATCGCAACAGCGCCAAAATTGAATCGCTTATAAGCCATCATGGTACGAATAAGCGTTGCAGACTTGTTTAGGTCCTAAATTGGATCGCGCTAAGCGATCATGGTAAACCTCCTCATTTTATACTAACTATTAATTTTTTCGTAATAAATTTTGTTTGTTTTTTCATTAATTCAAATTTTTCATTACATTACTTACATTTAAGCCAAAATTGCATTTCCTAGCTTTTGTTAATAAAAAGTAAATAATTAATAATGATTCTTTGATTTACTTAGTGCATTTTCATTATAAAATCATAAAACGTAAACAGTTTCTTTAAATAATTTATATTTTAAAGAATACACCTGATTTTGCTAATGATCGTAAACTTTTTTTGATGTGTGTACTTTCCCAAAAGTGGAAGGGATCCCCTTGTAGGAAAGTCCACCTTTGTAATAATAATATTTATAAAAAAGTTTATTTTTCTATGCGTGACATATACAAACATTTAGACGATCACAAATGACATAAAAAACACACATTTAAAATAAACAGTAATACATTCAATATAAACAGATAAATTCGCGTATGGATGCTGCAGTGAGTAAAAAAGCCTGGGCTCAGCGATTTTTGTCAGTCTGTATTTCAGACTGGCAACACTTTTTAAGTATTTAAATTTTTTTTATAACATGTTGATTCCAATGTACAAATTTTATTTAAAGTCAAAACAATACCCAATAAGAAAAAATGGTTCTGAAGTAAATTAATTAATTCGTAATTAGAATAAATTTTGGCATGTTTCTAAAGTCATATTTAACCATTTTTGCTCTTGAAGGATGATTAACCGCCCAACTAATTATATGTTGCTGCGACTATTTTATTTTCCATTTGACTATGGATTTTCTTTTCTTTTCTTTTGGTTTTTTGAAACCTGGGTACCTACCACGATCGTTTAAAAGCATTTTTGTTTAGGATCCAACTTTGAACTGCTTCGCAATTGAAATTTTTTTTAAAATGGTACCATGCTGGCGCTGCTTTTGAACTGCTCGGTTGTCTATGGTCCATTTTAAATGTCTACATAAATTGTCGCTGGTCTGCCTTTGAATCGCAACAGCGCCAAAATTGAATCGCTTATAAGCCATCATGGTACGAATAAGCGTTGCAGACTTGTTTAGGTCCTAAATTGGATCGCGCTAAGCGATCATGGTAAACCTCCTCTTGTATATTATACTTATCTATAAGATAGTAAAGGACTTTTACCAAAACCTATTTTTAACTAATAGTAATAGCGGACTTATCAGTTTTTTCCAATATTTATCTTGACGCTACGCAGTGTTCTGCGAAACTCTACTTAGGGTACTCACCTATAAGTAAAAGGTCCCACCTCCGTGACCTTGAGTCGGACATCATCTCCAGAAATGAAGCGGTCGGCGTTGGTGACGTTGAAGATGTACGCCGAGACATGAATACCTTCTACCTCCTTCATCATCAGCTGGTGGACGAAAGAGCCGTTCGTCACCTTAGTATACTGCAAAGGCAAAGGCAACCTTAATACAAGCAACTTACGGTGAACCATTGATAGATGGCGCTGTACTCAATTTAAAACGCACTGCTTACACCACACCACACACACACCTCAATTTATTTTCATCATTTTCTTTTTTTCCGCATGTCGATGTAATATTAATCTAACATACATGTTATCGGGTACGTACAACTGGGGCTCAGCAGCTCGAGTACGATGGTGATAGCGCGCGTAATGCGCGACGGTCATATGTTAAAATGTCAACATTGACAACGCCAGAGCGCAAGCAAGCCTTTGCGCGGGCGCTTGTGCAATCAAAGTGAAGTTACACTGTCAGCCGAGTGGCGCGCCGCGCGAGTTTGTCGCCATCGTGCTCGAGCTGCTGATGACCTGAAGCACAGATACCTACATTTTTATTTCAGGCACCAGTCTCCACACGTACCTTACCCAAATACGTACGAGCACATATGTTGTACAGAAATAAGGGTTTAAGGTCATGCAGAGAAACAAAATAAACAAAATAATTAGATTTTTCGATTTAAGTGACAAGCAATATATAAGGTGTGAGGGACAAAAAAACTTATCAAAAACTGAAATCCTGGATTCAGACTAATATTCTGAATGACTCTGAATTTGTATCGAGGATGGGCCCATCAAAAAATGGTGTCGTATAGTAATAAAAACAACGTGAAATTGTTTCTTATTATCTCTAGAAAATAATAATAATAATAGTATTTCTTTGTCTAAAGGGAATATTTAAAAATTAATCAAAACTTAAATGACAGTTTAACCTAAACACTTCTTATTAGTTTTTCACACTTTTTCACGATTTTAATATTTTCAGGCCCCCGTAGGAAATCCCTATCACCTCTATACTCATTTTGTATACAATAACCCTCTGAATGAATGTCAAATGTGTCGTCAAGTGGTTCTAGAACCACATGACGTTCTGCCTACCCCGAATGGGATATAGGCGTGAGTTTACGGATGGATGGAGCTTGGCATACTTACCGCTTTTAACATAAGGAGGATAGGGTCCGCCAGTAAAGTGAACATTAAAATTGAGAAGCAGATGAGGCCAAAAAGAAAACTAAGAAACACCTTAACTGAAATAAAAAAAATTATATAGAAAGTAAATAAAATAAATAAATAAACGCTACACACTCAAAGGCCCTCACTAAGGTTTTCCCTTGTGTCGTGGGTCCCTTGGAACACACATAAAGACAAACACAAACACCCATGACCCGAGAACAAACATCTGCTTTTTACACAAATGTTTGCCCCGACTGGGGATCGAACCCAGGACCCGCCGATCAAGAGGCAGCGTCACTACCACTCGACCAAACCGGCCGTCGGTAGTATTGTATTATAGTTAAAATAGCAAGTATTAACAAGAAAACTTAATCTAGACAAGGCACAGACATAAAGTCTGCATCCACAGATGATAATAATAACACAACAAAAAAAAACCAAAAAACAAACTTCTAATAACATTATTTATTAATTTACTAGCTTGACGCCCGGGTCGCCCGGGACTTCGTTCCCGTAGGATTATTGGGAATCAACTATACACACAAAACTTCCCCTTGAATCACTCCGTTAATTGGTGAAAATCAAATGAAAATCCGTTTAGTAGTGTTTGAGTTTATCCCGTGCAGACAGACAGACAGATGCGGCAGGGGACTTTATTTTATCATGTAATTATAAAATAAATTATGACAGACAGACAGATGCGGCAGGGGACTTTATTTTATCATGTAATTATAAAATAAATTATAAAAGAAAATGTCTAAATAAGATTAAAAAACCTAAATTTAGCTTAACGAAAATTGAAATCAAAACCTTTTTCTGAATTAGGAATTTTTCTCAGGATATTTTGTAATGTGTTTTAAATGTTTTTTTGCTTTAAAATTATTATTTTTATTTGAAAACACTCCATTTTGAATTATAAAACAATAAAACAGTGTAAAACACGAAAACCAGCAAAGCCCAGTATTGTTTTACATTAGATTAAACTCAAAATTCCTTAGCTTGACATTTCCGGGAAAAAATCATTTCCTGTAGACGGTAATAGTTATGGGTAAATTCCACTTCCACCATTTAAATATTTGCTAAGCTGTCTACACCGTCATAAGAGTTATTTATTTTCAGTCTATACAAGATTACTTTCACCGTTCAACATTTTATTAAGTTATGAAACCTTACTTTTTAACCAACTTCAAAAAACGAGGAGGTTCTATGTTCGACTGTATGTATTTTTTATGTATGTTCGATTATGGACCGATTTTCAAAATTCTTTTTTTATTCGAAAGAGTACTCCAGGAGGTGGTCCCGTATGAATTTTATCGAAAATAATTCAGCGCTTTTAAAAAAAATCAAGAAATACAAAAAAATACTACAAACCAGAACATCATCTAAATAAATGAGTGACATTTTCGTTTGTGGTTATCTGCTAATAGACATTGTAGTCTGCAAAAAATACTAGTTATCTACTTTGTGCGAACTGTTGTTGGGAATGAAGTCGGTGACTTATATAATATACGATTTTTTACGTGAAAAATTATTTGTTTTCAAATCTAGTTAAAAAAAAACCTTTTCAATATTTAAAAATTAACACAAATATCCAAACAACTTTGTTCCCTAAAAAAACGTCTAACTGTAAAATTAAAAAATAAGTTTGTATACCTTTACAACTTCTCAAATGTTTTGCAACTACACTAGCTGATACTAACACATGTTTACGAAACACTTTACGAACGCACATAATATTTTATCTTAAAGTCATATAAAAAACGAAAAAAAAATTGTAATCCCAATAAACCAGACGTTATTAAACGAATGTAGGTCACTTAATGATAATGGATATTCCTAACCTAGTGTCTATCTAGTAATGAGCTATGTTAACAAATAAATTATTGTTATTTATGAATCAACAATCAAACAATGGACATTAGCTCCGGTATGTATGCGATAATTTTTTTAAATATTTAATTAGTGCAGCGGCTCTCAAACTTTTTTGGCGGCGGACTCCTTTTGGAGGAGCTCATTAATAACTAGTTGAGTTGAACTGTTGGTCAAGTTTCTGTTTGAAAGCTCGGGCGCTTGCAATAGCATAGATAGAGGGAAAAAACAGTTTTTAGGGTTCCGTACCCAAAAGGAAAAACGGGAGCCTATTACTAAGGCTCCGCTGTCCGTCCGTACGTCCGGATGTCACCAGGCTGTATCTCATGAACCGTGATAGTTAGACAGTTGAAATTTTAGCAGAGGATGTATTTCTATTGGCCCTATGACGACAAATACTAAAAACCAGAATAAAATGAATATTTAAGGAGGCTCCCATACAAAGAACGTGATTTTTTTGCTCGTTTTTATAGAAAGTCTGTCCGAGGCGGTATCTCATGAACCGTGATAGTTAGACGGTTGAATTTTACTGATGATTTATTACTATTGGTCCTATAACAAAAATTACTAAAAACCAGAACAAAATAAATATTTAACGGGCTCTCATACAAAAAAACGTGATTTTTTTTGCTCTTTTTTATAGATAAATCTGTCCGATGCTGTATCTCCTGAACCGTGATAGTTAGACAGTTGAAATTTTCACAGATGATGTATTTTGGTTGCTGCTGTAACACAAAATACTAAAAAGTAGAAAAAAATAAATATTTAAGGGGGCTACCATACCATACAACAAACGTGATTTTTTGCCGTTTTATAGAGATAATGGTTTTTATAGAGTCTGACTCGCACTTGGCCAGTTTTATTAATGTTAGTACGGAACCCTTCGTGCGCGGGTCCGTCTCGCACTTGGCCGGTTTTATTTATTTTATGCACGAGTACTGAAATTACGAATTTCAGTACCTACTATGCCTATTAATGTTTTATAATTTTGTGTTTTTGAAAAATATCTATAAATAATTGTATTTCAAATATTACATGTTTTATGGCAGATCACGGAGTTCTTAGAATATATTGTCACCTGCAATACCTGTGAATCACAATAAATAATTTGAACTTGAATTTCTTTTAGTTTGTTAGCGAAGCCTTCACAAACGCTTTGCGGAGCCCGTTTCGCGGTGCACACTTTGAGAATGGCTGAACTAGTGGCTCTGTGAGCTGTAGACCTCGCGAAGTCGCGAGTCAACATAGAAATATGTATGATATTTTTACGTTTTCAAAAATCGATGCATCGATATGCAATATATACAGGGCCGTAAGGGACAGCTTAGAAAAAACTGAAACCTTGAATTCAGACTGCCATTCTGAATTATTTTCCAGTGGAATTTTTTTTTTGAAAATTATAATTTTTTTTCGTGTTTTTTAAAATTTGCTTTAAAATTTTAAAAAAAAATTATTCGAAGATACTCCATTTTGCAATAAAAAACAATATCAGCGTAAAACACCAGTTTAAGAAGCTTACAAAAGGCAATGGGGCCTTTTTGTATAAAATGTAACTGTACCTTATTTGTGTTGGAATGCAATAAAGTGTATTGTATTGTATTATTGAACAGCGGCGCGGCGCAGGGGGGGTTTACTTACCATTACAACCGATGTTTTGCTCTTCATCGTCTCTCTCCTTCTGGACTTGTCTCTTTTCTTCATCTATTTCTTTCTTTTCCGTTTTTATCGCCATTTTAACAGGTGACATTTATTGATTAGTAACGCCTCTGAAAAATTATAAATAATCGTGAATATGTATTTATTTGATAAAGTTCTATAAAAACATTTACAACGTAGTCATCAATAACATATATCTAATATTAAGTGTTTGAATGTATCAAACATTTTTGTCTTTTTGTATACATGTTATGACTGTAACACACTGATGAAATGATTCTTTGGATATATATTATATTTATACAATTCACTGTGCCATTGCCCCTATCTTCCTAGCTGCCATAGCATCATTACAGCTTTGCCGTCCCGTTCCACGTCATCAGCCCATATACGTCCCCACCGAGGGGCCACGGGCCTCCCTTCCAAACACGAAGGGGTTTTAGGCCATGCGTTCCGTGCCGCTTAAATTATTATGTACTAGCATTCCGCTCGGGACTTCGTTCCCGTGGCAATTCGGGAAAATTATGTAGCCTATGTTACTCAGGAATAATGTAGTATCCTAATGGTGAAAGAATTTTTGAAATCGGTCCAGTAGTTTTTAAGTTTATTCGTTACATACAAAAATACAAATCTTTCCTCTTTATTAGATACTAGCATCCCGCTTGGGACTTCGTTCCCGTGGCAATTCGGGAAAATTATGTAGCCTATGTTACTCAGGAATGATGTAGCATCCTAATGGTGAAATAATTTTTCAAATCGGTCCAGTAGTTTCGGAGCCTATTCGTTACATACAAAAATACAAATCTTTCCTCTTTATAATATTAGTATAGAAGTATAGATAAGCAGCCTATGGCTTTTCAAATATGGCTGCTTATTCTGCTTATAAAAACTAACAGAATTGCCGTCAAACTTCGCATCTTTATTTTCTAGAATTTGGTTTTTCGATTTATCCAATTATGATAATAAAAAAAAGTTTTTTTTTAATATTACTTTATAGAAAATGTGTTCGTTCTTGACCAAAATCTAGCTCAGGGGCAAGATGCAGTCGAGGATGTAGCAAGCTCACCCAGTAGTTTACTCGAACTTTTTTCGTTTTCCTCTACTTTTTTTCCCTTCTAAGAAATTATCATATTTATACAGGGCTTTAGGTATCTCTCTTTCAACCTCTCGGGTGGTTAATCAGTCCATGAAACTGAACACCTTCCCCAAGGTAAATAGGTCAAAACACGAAAAAAAAAATTTGATCTCTCATAAAAAATGCGCTATATGCTGGTGAAGTTTGTATGGGAACTCGAAATTTTTTTTTCGTATTTTGACCTATGTTCCTTGTTCAGTTCATGGACTGATTAACCACCCGAGAGGTTGAAAGAGAGATACCTAAAGCCCTGCATTGATTTTCTGGTTTCAAACCTATGATGTCATTAATTAAGCGTGGAGAGCATACAATGTTATTAATACGAATATTCAATATGAGTTATCTCTTTACATAACACTAACGTTGTATACTTTTGATTAATATGTATCATAATCAGACACACACTTATGTATTTTTAAGATTCCGTATGTAAAAGCTCCTAGTGAAATTCTAAAAACAAAATAATTATAATGTACTGAGAAACTTCCTACTATGAAAAGGAACTGTCAAATAAAAAACCAGCAACCGTAAGTTTGTTACGCTGAGTTATGAAAAAAAAAATGTACAAATGAAATGATGGATTTTTTATAACATGCATTTTAAGCATCTGATAAATATTCTTTCACTAAGAGTTTTTCCGCCATTGTACATTTAAACATTAAGTTATATAAATAAATAAAAAATAAATAAGCTCATGCCTTTGTCCCATTGGGGTAGGCAGAGACCACAGATTGCCACTTGCTACGATCCAAACAAACCTCTTTCGCTTCCTCTACATTCATAATTCGCTTCATACGTGCTCTTCGGATTCGGGTACTCTCAGTACATCACCGATTTGGTCTAAGTACGTTCGCCTAGCACTTTATATTTCTTTCGTGAATCTTCTTTCCACATGTCCAAACTACCGCAATATTCCTTTCTCTATATTCTTTTCAATATTTTATTTCGTTTTTTGTGGGTTTATTATTTTTTATTGTGCTTTGTATGTATTATTCTCTATAATTCTGTGGTGCAGGCTTCTTAAAATAAAACAATATTCCATTCTATTCTATTCTCTATCCTCGTCACTGCTACGAAGTTTGCCACCTCTTTAAAACCAGTAACTGCCTTTACGATTAGACTTAATATCTATAAGAATCTGCCGTGTAGTTAGACTATAAAACCAATAGTCTATTGGTTTTAACCAAGACAAAACAATGAAAAAGAAAATCTTTTCTATGGTTTTAACAATCCATATATAAAACAAAGTCGGGTTTGTTCAAACACTTATAACTCAAGAACGGCCTGACCGATTTTGTTAAAATTTGGTATGGAGTTAGTTGATACCCTGGATTAACACATAGGTTACATAATTTTTACAAATTCCCACGAGAACCAAGTCCCGCGCGGAAAGCTAGTAAAAATAAATGTTGCTTTAATTTTTTTCTTATATGAAATTCTACGAAACCCTCAATGAAATATCGTAATTAACTGATTCTTGCTAGTTCATCACAAACATGATAATGAGCCAAGCGACATCGATACTTTTAATTAGGTACAAATGACCGATTACGATAATTAGGCGTAAATAATAAAACGTTAATTTTAATAATATATTTTGGTAGTTAAGGCTAGCGTCTCAGTTTGGAATTTGGAGCACGTGCAATTTGAGGTTTTGAAGATTATTATTATTATTATTATAAGATGGGTTAACTCTTGACCTCAATCATGACCATAAGGTCAAAGATGAGGTCGACTATGGAGCGAGTTAACCCAGAAAATGCCTATAAAGGCACCGGTACTCCCACGCACCGACAGAACACAGCAAGCTGTTTGGCGTCGGACTTCGGTAGGAGGGTGATCGCGAACCAGACAGCCCTTTACAGAGCCTACCACACCGCATGAGACCATAGGACGACACCTCAGATTCAGAATAATGAAGTGTCGTTGCCTGGGATGGATTACTAGGAGGCAGGTCTCATTTGAGTTTCCTTAGTCGCCTCTTACGACACCCACGGAAAGAGATGGGGTGGTGTTATTCTCAACCGATCACCACACGGTTAAAAGGATTTTCTTGCTCGACCATCTGGCTCAGGTTTGTGCGAAAGACAGATTTGCAGATTTGAGTTTAAGCGTTACCGGTTGCTTATCTAAAAACTTTAGGTTAAACATAGGTCTTTATAGATTCAAAAGCATATAAACTAGGTCTGTATGTATTGCATTTTCGACAACGGTTTTAATTTTTCAACAATTACCACTTCAAATTTGGATTTTTTTTTTGAGTAAACTGCTGACTTTCAGTTTCAAATGTTTGTTTTTGTTTCTCGGTGATCCTAAAATTACGAGAATATCAAAATTTCACAGAGATCCATTGAAATTATGTGGGTAGAAACAGCTGACGCCGTTTGTAAGAAAAAATGTGAGACGAACCTCACAAATACACACATCAACACAGTCTAGGGATATTGCACGATTTTTCATACAAAAGAAGTCTTATTGAGAAGCTATAATAACATACTCGAGATACATGGAGGGGCTATTATTTTCATACGAGCAAGTGTTAAACCTGAATTTTCAATTCCAGTCAATGAATTTTGTTTTACTTGAAATTTGTAAAAACGTGACTAAAATAAATAAAAAATTGCGTAAATTCGACCATTTTCATACAAAAAGCAGGCAAAAGTGCATTTTCGTTTTCGTTTTCGTTTCCGTCACGTTTTCACATATTTCAAGTAAAATAAAATTTATTGAATAGAATTGAAAATTCAGGTTTAGCACGTGTTCGTCTGAAAATTATAGCCCTCCATGTATCTGGAGTATGATTTTATAGCTTCTCAAACAGGCCTCTTTTGTATGAAAAATCGTTCAATATCCCGAGACCGTGTTGAGTTGATGTGTACTCGTGTATTTGAGTCAGCCAAAGATAAAGGAACAGAATACAATTTTTTTTAAGGATAAAACTTGAGTTTTAAAACATCACAGCCCACTTAACATCACATCGAGAGACCGAATCATATTTTTTAAAATTTTATTTTTAATTTTTTTCAGTTTTTCATGAATAATTTTGTTTCTTTTTTCACTTTATGTTCGTTTGGAAAGACGTTCTCACGAACAGGCGAAAAACTCTAAAAGTTACTTTATTTAAATAAATGACTTTTTAAAAATAGGTTGACAAAAAAAATCTTAGTATAGCTTGGAATAAAATAAAAACACTTATTGCTCTAAGCACTGTAAAAAAAATATACATACGAATACACTCAAAAAGCACTAATAGACGAATTCCTAATTCCTAATGTAACTTTTCAAAGAGATATTTTATGGTAAATTATAAATATAAAAAAGATAAAAAAATCTTAATTTGTCTTTGAACAAGAGTTTCATTAATTATAATAAAATGATGTAAAGTACTTACCAAGATGTTGAAGAATGTTGTAGTGTCTTCTTACTAGCTTGTTTTAAAAATATTACCACAGCCACATACACTGTCGTGTTGTTTGTAAATACTTTTATTTGTATCTGTTGCTATTTCATTCATTTATATTCCGGGGTCTTCTCTTGCGATGTTTATTATTATGACAACAATAAAAAATAAAATATTTTATAACAATAAAGTATTTACACTGTAGGTGTCGTCTTTGTTCCGATCACGAACTATACTAATTAAAAATCTCTATAAAGTTCGTGTTTCCTGTTGTAAGTGTGATAACGGCAAGAGGTTATCTCTTTATATTAAAAGCACTTGCTTTCCGCACGGGACTTCGTTTCCGTGGGAATTAGATTTTTAAAATAATGCGTTTTTATTTTTATTTTAAGCAGATTTAAGGTCCCACATTCAAATAAAAAGATATCAAATAATTTTGATTACGGATAAAAAAATTAAAAAAATTTAAAATTTTGGTTACGATTTCTTGCTTACTACAGCATTCTATACGGTTTAATTCCTTTGCCAAAGTAAAAAAAAGACGTTTGACAGTTTGTTGACACATTACCTAACCATTGTGTTTTTGAGTTGTTGGTTGTTGAGTTTGTTTCTGTTTTGTGGTTTTGATTATTTGAATATTTACTGACGACTTGGTTTTGCTACCTGGACTCTATTGTTACCTTCTGTTTCGTGGTTTTGATTTTTTGGATTGATATTTACTAACGACTTGGCTTTGCTTCCTGGACTTTCGAACTTTCGCAATACACTGGATTCTGACACTATGGATACCGCTCAGTTCGTTAGAGCTGATTCTACCAACTTGCCTGAAGTAACAACCAACCAAACTCGGAAATAAACAACCAATACAATATCACAAATTAATAATAGTAATGTGTCTACGAAAATACAATATGAAACAGGTTATGTTTTTTTTTTAATTAACATGACAGTTTGGCAAAGGAATACGATTGCATATAATGCCGTTCTTAGGATTAGTTTACCGTACTGAGATTCTTTTAATTATTATATTTTTATTTCAAAAGATAGATTTTTTAAATTTTTTTTTTTAGAAGCGGGACTTTATTCCTTTATGTTAAATAATAAATCAAACGAAATTAAAAATATTTTTAAAATGTCATACATAGCCCATTAGGTAGCCTAAGTGTTATTTTCCATGCTGGACTGGGAGTGAAAGAAAAACTTAGAATATGCCAGCTACCTACTCTTCTCAGGTATACAGTAAAAGTGTGTAAGTGGGATACAAGGGTTTGACAACCTTTTTTTTTTTTTTTTTGTTATTAATGAAAGGTTCGCTCTTGACCACAATCTAGCCCAAGGGCAAAGATGCGGTCGAGGATGTAGCAAGCTCACCCAGAAGGAGCCTATTCACTCGAACTTTAAAGAGACTCGGGTTATATGAACTCGGAAATACAGACGCAGGCAGGGAATTCCATTCCCTAGCAGTGCGCAATACGAAAGATGATGAAAAGCGCTCAGTGCGAATCCGTGGGATATCCGATAGAAGAATGGGGCAGGCGGAATGAGGACCTCTCACTATAATACACTGTATCCATGATAAAACCTTCACAATTTGTGTCAAATGGCATCGTTTCGCTAGAATCTCTGATGCTCTGCCTACCCCATTAGGGATTAAAGGCGTGAGTGTATATATGTATGTGTTATCAGTTACCTACATACCAAATTTTATCAAAATTGGTCTAGCCGTTAGAGCGTGAAAGAGTAACAAACATCCATATATCTATACATCCTCACTAACTTTCATGTATATAATACTAGGATCCGCAACAAGGTTTTATCTTTCCCGGACACGTCAAGTTATGGTTTTTTTTTAAATAAAAAGTATCCTTTGTTACTTCTAGTACCTCTGATAATATGTGTACAAAGTTTCATGATGATCGGTTGAGTAGTTTTTGCGTGAAAGCGTAACAAACATCCGTACTTTCACATTTATAATATTAGTAAGGATTAGTAGGAAGTAGAACAGTACGATTTTATTCTATTTATGTATTTTATGTGTCACTGAGACTTCATATTTTATTTTATTTAAATTTTATCTTTTTTTTATGTGAAATAGACAATAGCTTTTGAATATGTAAATACCTACGTGTGCATTTTTAATTTAAAAATATCTTTGTAATTTTGATGTTTATCTATACGGTTTTTCGTTATTTAAAAATGTATTTGTAACGAATATTATTATTTATTTATTTGACCGCCAGTTTGGTGAAATGTTAATGATGCTGCCTCTCAATTGACGTGTCCCAGGTTTGATTCCCAGTCGAGGCAAATATTTGTTTAAAAAGCAGTTTTTTGTTTGTAGCGTTTAGTATTATTCCTTTTTATTGAGTATTTTTTGTAGAGTTTAGTAATATTCTTTTTTTTTAAAGAAATACAGTTTTATTATTTCGAATATTATAACACATACTCATAGTGAAAAGCATGATCATACAGGAAAAAAACCGGCCAAGCGTGAGTCGGACTTGCGCACGAAGGGTTCCGTACCATTATCTATAAAAACACAAATAACATCACGTTTGTTATATGGGAGCTTGTTATATTATATGGGATGTTTTATTAAATATTTATTTTATTATATATTTTAGTATTTGTTATTATAGCGGCAACAGAAATACAGCCGGACGGACGGACAGACAGATAGACAGACGGACGGACAGCGAAGTCTTAGTAATAGGGTCCCATTTCTTACCCTTTGGGTACGGAACCCTAAACATCATAATTTTAGAGTTATTGTCGGGGCACAGATAATACAATACTATTATAGGTCGGGGGTTAAAAACGGAAAATGCCGCAGAAAGTTAAGAACGAGACACATTCGACCTCGTGCCTCGTCACTCTAAGATATGCGTCACCTAAATATTTACCAGTGACTCTGTGGGATAATCTTTTTTTATGTTTACTATTTATACTTTTACGAAAGGAAAGGTTTCGTGTTTAACAAACAATCTGCGATGTGGGGTCATTGGACGTCTGGAAAGTTCATTTTAATGTGTATTATCATCAGTTCACATAACGAGGTAAGAGACAGCTTAGCAAAAACTGAAATTCTGAATTCAGACCATCTTATTCTGAACGTATTTCCAGTATTTTTTCACATTGTACGGACGGCCGCAAGTCAGGTTACCACACGTGTGCACTCTATGCTGTTCTGATAAGAGTGGTTTTGCAATGAAAATGGATTAACCTGATGAGCTGGCCTCTGTACAACGCCGAACAAAACCGCTTGCAATCAAAACTTAGTTCCTTAAAATATCGACAGGTGGCGCTATATCGTCGTATTGTAAAACGCGGTAACGAAGCGTTACTAAGGCTTGTAAAAGTTGAAACTGTTTTTTTTTGTGTTTTTTTAGGCTCCTAAATATACTTACCGTGTGTCTTACTGGACACCATTATTCTACACATTCGAAGCTACCTTATTATTATTATTATTTGTTTATTGATAATATATAATTATGAACTATTGATATACATAGCCCCACAAAACCATTATACGGTTTGACTGTGGGATCAAGATTCGTAGTGCACTTACGGGTTTGCACACACATTTTATTTCTATGTTATACTTTAAACCTTCGCGTTCTTTTTGAACACATGGTGTACGAGATTTTTATAGCACACGGCGTAAACAAGCACGCGACGGGTTTAAATGTAAATTATTGTTTCAAATACACTCCATTTGCAATAAAAAACAGTAATCATATTGACCAGTTTCCAGCTTTTCCAGGCATTACTGAAGGCACCATTAAAGGGACTCGAGATTAAAGTATACAGCGTGTAATACTTATACAGGAAGATTTTTTTATCACCATCCAAATTTTTTGTAGGTAAACTTTATGAAAATTTAAGAGACCCGTATTTTTTTATATGGTTTCATATAAAATTTCAAGCTAGATTGTCTGAAGCATAAAAATAAATCAACATTTTTGTATAGAAAAAAATAACATCGTCCAATCGACTTGACACTTGGTAATAGTACCTACTCTTCGACACAATTTGTGACACCTGTGTTTTTGCGTTTTACAAAATTCATCCTCTAACACGTTAAAAAGGGGAATCAAAATCTGAAAATTTTGGAAAAAATATTTTTTTTTTCCTCCTTATTTACGTTCTATCAACGTTACTGACACCGTAAGAAAAATTTGGCTGGTGGTAAAAAAGTTACCCTGTATGATGGAATCTTTCCTTTATACGATCGGCTATAAGTTATTTTTTTTCCTGAAAACGTCGAGTTCGTGTGCGCAGATATCAGTTTGCAATTTTCACACGGCAGCATATCAGGCTATACATGTTGACCTTGACGTCGCCCTTATTTCGCTCGTTATAGCGCCCCGACTTTCGTAGTGTAAATGGGTAACCTGACTAGCTGCTGTCTGTACATACATTGCTGGTTTTGCGCTTTACGCTGTTTTATTGTTTTTGAAATTGTAATACTTTTTCGAACAAAAAAATAATTTTGAAAATCGGTCCACAAATGGCGGAGAAATCGACGAACATACATAGAAAAAAGATACATACAGTCAAACATAGAACCTCCTCCTTTTTGAAAGTCGGTTCAAAATGGAGTGTACTCGAATAAGAAATTGAATTTCATGAAACATGAAACTTTTTGAAAAAAAAAACCGAGGAAAATTCCACTAGAATAACATTCAGAGCGATGGTCTGAATTCAAGGTTTTGGTTTTTGCTAAGCTGTCTCTTACACGATGTATAATGTGTAAAAAGCTGACAGTTTCTCACAACTGTTATACAGGGCTTTAAAAATCTTTCTTTCAACCACTCGGGTGATTAATCAGTCCATGAAACTGAAGAACTTCCCCAAAGAACATAGGTCAAAATAGGAAAAGGTTGAAAGAGAGATACCTATATAAAGCCCTGTATACGCCCGGTGTAAGAAAGGGCCATTAAAGTTAAAAGTTCTTTACATGTGATGCCATCCTTGCTAAAGTCAACAAGGCGGAAAGTTACAGGATTATATTTAAAGTAACTTTAAAGGACCTCTCTGCAACTAAATGTTAATCTGAGTAACTCATATAAAAACTTACAACCTGCTGTGGCATTATTTAAATTACCACTTGATAACCTGCCTATCCCGATAAAGTGCGTTTCTCCTCCGGGACCAGTCGCCAAATAATGATATGTTCTATACTACATTTTAAGGCATAAATTGAGCAATTCTGATATTCAGTCTTAGAATTACAGCATCAAAACTTTCGATGCTGCGACCTGAAAACAGTGGGAAGCTGGAGTGAATCTCGTCACCGGCGCCATGCTGTATCTCAAAGAATAATAGTAGTATTCGAAAAAGATTTATAGTCCAATTTTTCCAGCAAAATTTCCGATAAGATTGCTGTTGTGTTTTTTTATTAAATTGCCACTTGATAGGCCAACCCTGATAAATACATGAGTTTACTCATGTGGCGAAAAAGCTGCTGTAGTGTTTTTTACTACTTGATAACCTGCCTACCCTGATAATGATTTTTCTTAAATTTCCACTTGATAGCCTACCTACCCCAATTGGAGCCATTTATTTATTATGTAAGATTATTTTCGCTAGTTTTTGACCCCTATTATAAGAAAAAAAAGAATAGGCCGACCCCGTCCCCCCTGTTTAATATTTATTACGTAAGAATTTAAAGGAAAAAAATGAATACACGTTTTGGTTTGTTATAATGTTTATTTTTCAAAGTAACAATTATTAGAAATATTTTTTTATACTTACTTACAAAGCAGGTTACTACCAAAAAATTTAAATTATATGGTTTTGATCACTTTACCCGCGATTTTTCAAAGTATAATTTTAACTTTTCGCATTTTTGTGATCTTACGTAAGAACTATCGAGACTCCCTCCCACCCCCTTGTAAGAAAAAATAAGAAATGGTCGACCACCCTCCCCCCCTAAATCATCTTACGAAACAAATCAATGGCCCCATATAGAATATCAAGTAAGTACTAAAGGATACCGAGACTACATTGCCGTGGGAATTTCGAAAATCTCTTATTGTTTTTTTTGACCAGCCCGTATACGTCCCCACCGAGGGGCACGGACCTCCCTTCGAAACACGAATGGGATTTAGGCCGTAGTCCACCACGCTGGCCTAATGCGGGTTGGTTGACCGCTCGTCTTTCGAAAATGAATTTTTCTTGGACGGGCAGGTTTCATCACGATATTTTCCTTCACCGTTGAGCAAGTGATAATTAGAAATCCGTACATAAATCAGAAAAGACGAATTAAGTGGTACAGGTCCGCACCAGGATTGAACTCGCGACCTTCGTATTACAAGTCTGGCTAATTACCAACTGGGCTGCTTGCTCATGTAATAAAGACACATTTTTGTCAACTTTCTAGGTCTAAGGTACAAACAATAAAATCTTTCCTCTTTATAATATTAATGTAGATACCTACTATAAATATGATGGATGATATTCATGACACTGATTGCGGCATATCAATGTTATTTTTATACACAGCACATAGCATTGAAGTTGTTTATTTACCTTCAATCAATGTCTTACACAAATAAAAGTAAAACAAACATGTAGTTTTATAATAACATTGTATTTACTTATTAAATCAAGAACTTAAATCAATTATGTTACATAAGAATCTATGATCAAAAAACACCCGGTGAGGACCCATTGCCTATGTATATATTACCGGAAATGTATGAAATTTAGGAATTGTATACAATTCCTAGGAAATGTATACAATTCCGAGGCTATCTAGGAAATGTATAAAATATAGTTTCAAAAATTGTTTAATTACACACATATCCTAGGAAATTCCGAAATCGTTCTAGGAAATGTATAAAACTAATGTTTTCTGTGAATAAAATTAATAAAACATAATCTAAACTAACCTGAATAAGCGACTTGAATTTATCTTGGCCATATTGATTTTGTCTGGCATATTTCATGAAATTTTTCACTGTCAATTGACCATATGCGAAAACCGCTTAAATGCGACAACCGCTTAACACACACACAGTTGTGTCTGGCACTTCGCCGGCCGCTGCCGCGGCACGCTCGCTTCACTCGCTCGGCTCGTGCGGGGTCGCAGTTCTAACCTAGCCTAACCCAACCAACCCTTAAGGCGACTACAGCACCTAAATTACGATTTTAAGATGCGTAGATAAGCATGACGCACTGCATTAAATTGAAGAAAAAATACTACGGTAATATTCAGGACATAAACTAGATAAGTAGTTTGCTGAAAACATGATTCAGTACTTTTGGTTGGATAGAAAAAGCTCACAAAGTCACCTCTAAATACCCAATATTGTGTATCTTATAAGCTGTAAAAACGATAGTAAAATGCACACAGGAACTTGAATTTGCTATCAAAATGTTCGTGATTGAACACTCTCGATAAGTAGTTAACGCATTTTTCGATTTAAGCTGTTACCTTTCCATAAATATTACTTTTCTAACTTTCGAACATGTTTTTACGCACGCACGCTTTCATAGTCCGTAAACTTCGTGTATCGACACTGTTCGCACTGCCGGCCCAGGCCTGTTGAGAGACGGAGGTGGCATTATTCCTATGTGTGCTGCCTTTATCGGGTGCTGTAGTCGCCTTAACGGGTACTAATAAACCTACTTGTCGCAGTTCCGTCTATCACAATCGAACGAAGAAGTCGAATGACATAAAAATAGAAAAAAATCAAACATTTTATACATTTCCGATTGTTATTTAGGAAATGTATGAAATATAATTCATTTCACACATTTCGGGGCGATTTTATGAATTGTATGCATTTCCTAGGAATTGTATGCATTTCCTAGGAATTGTATACAATGACGGATTTCACACACTTTCGTTAACATATACACACAGTGCCCTCAACACTGTCTTGGGATATTGCACGATATTTTATACAAAGAAGTCTGTTTGAGAAGCTATAAAAGCATACTTGAGACACATGGAGAGATATTATTTTCGAATGAGCAATAAAGAAAAAAAAAGAGGAAAAACGCAAATTCCACTATTTTCATACAAAAAAGCAGAAAAAAGTGCATTTTCGTTTTTGTTTCGGTAAAATTTTGACACTCAAATAAAAACAACTCTAAACAAAAATATATCTTCAGCCCTAAAAAACGAGGACACCACTAATCTAATGGTACGAGTACTTGCCAGTGTAGCAATATCACAAATAAGAGCGTCAGAGACCTCGCGCGAATTTTTTTGAAAATATAACGATTTTAACCGCCTGGGTTTTATTAGACCACACCTTTTATGCGGAGGGTAAAATTACGTTTACATTCTATCAGTCTCTTTTCGCTATAAATGGCTCTAATACACTAATTTGCTTTTCGTTCGAAGTTTCCATCAATATTTCTCTATTTTGTTTCCGTATCAGAATTATTGAATAAATTATCAGTGAAACTCCTACTAATGCGCTCAAAATTTTGGATGCCAATATAATCCGAGGAAACGAGATATACAAGACTTCTAAAACCTCATGCGTGATTTTAGGGATCGGTGGTTGAATCTGGAACAAAAACAAGCAATCTATAGAAATATTTGCTTTGGTATGTACACACAACAGCACATCAGGTTATTCATTTGCACTACGGAAGCCGTCGCTATTGCGAATGAGATAAGGGCGTCGTCAAGGTCAACATGTATAGCTTGATGTGCTGTCGTGTGTACTTAGAATATGCTTATAATACTAATTCATACATCAAAAGCCTCTTCGTGTTATGGATCTCTATCATGGTGTATGGACCTTCGACCATACACTCTATAGACGGAGTACTTATGACGTCACAGCACTTTTGAAAGAGATGCAAACATGTGAGTTCCTACAAGATAGTAATTCCTACAAGATAGTACTTTAACGCCATTTCTTTCTGCGTTACCCATTTTTTGATGACACGATTTTCAATTCGTGACAACAAAAGCGTTTGATCTGCAGCTTTTGTCAGTCATTACGGTTTTTAAGGTTTTATGCATAAAGTTTATTCGTTTTTGTGGTGATTTGTGAGAAAAGAGAATCCATTTGTCAAGTTGTTGTACAGCTTTTGTACAGTGAAGTATGGTTGGGTGCTATTGCTAATAATTGCTATCTAAAAGGGGCACGCTCCTGGCTCCGTCTATAGAGTGTATGGTCTAAGGCAGTGTTTTTCAAACTGTGGGTCGCGACCCCCAGGGGGGTCGTGAAGCCTTACTCGGGGGGTCGCAGGTAAAAGAAAAAAACATTTTTTTTAAATCTTACACTAAACTAAGACAATTTCATTCAAAAGGTTGTGCCTGTATAATGATGCCTCCCGCCGCCTTCTGCGTCTACCCCGCGGCAAACTCTTTTATTATGTGTTTTAAAATCTCCGAAGTAGTCATAGATTTAGCCTAAAAGGGTCTTAGGGATCTTAGGGGGTTGCCAGAACTTTATATGATCCAAAGGGGTCGCGAATTCAAAAAGATTGAAAAACACTGGTATAAGGTATGGACTGGCTGTCTTCTACAAATGACAGCATATTATTTATAGATTTATAGAAATTACAGTTTGGGGGGAAGTCTGTCAATTTTGACGTAGAGTATATCGCACCCTTAGAAATAAACTGACCTAACTCAAAATTTAGGTACCTATTCTCTGTTTTTCCATAAACCGACTTAAAATAGTAAATGTATTCTAATTTCAAACTCATTTTGATGAAAGTATTAGAAGATAATAAAATTAATTCAGAATTTTTATTTTTTCAAAGTATTAATCTGCATTTCCCATACATTAAATTAAACACATTTAAGAGCCACTTTAATTCTGAGGGTGCGATATCATGGTATGTAAACAAACTGAAAACGTTTAGCTAAAATTAAAATTTTTGTAAAATTTTGAAATTAAAATGCATATTTTGCATATAGTTGTATATGTTCATCATTTTGTTGCAATTACATATATACAATGTATTCTATACTATCTATACTTTTATACTAATATTATAAAGAGGAAAGATTTTGTACTTTTGTACGTAACGAATAAACTCAAAACAACTGGACCGATTTCAAAAAATCTTTCACCATTAGGATGTTACATTATCCCTGAGTAACATAGGCTACATAATTTTCCCGAATTCCCACGGAAACGAAGTCCCGAGCGGGATGCTGGTAATATTATAAAGAGGAAAGATTTGTATTTTTGTATGTCACGCATAAACTTAAAAACTACTCGACCGATTTCAAAAATTCTTCCATCATTAGGATGCTACATTATCCCTGAGTAACATAGGCTATATTATTATCCCGGATTCCCACGGAAACGAAGTCCCGAGCGGGATGCTAGTAATATTATTATAAAGAGGAAAGATTTGTATTTTTGTATGTCACGCACAAACTTAAAAACTATTTGTCCGATTTCAAAAATTCTTTCATCATTAGGATGCTACATTATCCCTGAGTAACAGTGGATATAGTTTCAAAGACAGCAGGAACTCATTAACGCTCAGCCCAAACCTACAAAGCTGAAATTTGGCGAAAAAGTGGCTTTTATAAAGTGGGCAAGAACTAAGAAAGAATTTTTCGAAATTCAACCCCTATACATATAAGTAGGTGAAATGGGGGTTCAAAGTTTGTATGGAGAAAACAATTTTTTTAGCTATTTTGACGCGAAACTTCGTGAAGATATCCTAACTTGAAGCACATAAACGATTTAGAAAATGAATCGTCAATTTAGATTTAGAAAATTCTAAATTGACGATTTAGAAAATGAAATGAGTGACTAAAAAGTTCTTTGCGCGAGCGAAGCCGCGGGAAAAAAAGCTAGTGGAAAATATGTGTTTTTCTTTGCATCCGCATTCAGTGGTCTATCTTAGACTGGCCTTTGTTTAACTTTGTGTTATGAAATGACTTCCGTTTGGGTACATGGTCACCGACAGGCAGCAGTCATCCGAAAAATGTGATTCTATCCATTGGTACAAGTCTTGCATTCATGACTTTGTGTCTCTTTACATCATGCTATTGGACTTCGATATTTGATAAGTTAAATTAACCTTTTTAACCTCGACAAAAAAAGAGGAATATTATTTGAAGTGTGTATCATTTTTTTTACGGATATTATTAGCATCCACAGACTTGATGTCCGTGCCCTTGTTTTTTTAGCGTTAGAAATTATGTAAACAAAAAAGCAGTGGTAGTAAACATTTTTTTACAAACAAAAAATGACACTGTTCTTAAATACTTACAAAATAAGTACTTAATATGGAAAAAAGAAGGAAGTTAAAATTTAGTAATTCAATTTTCAAACTAAAGAAACTTGAAATCCCTGCCAAAAACAAGAGAATTCAAATGGATTAGTACGGGCCCGGGTAAAAAGAGTTTAGAATTATTTCTTAAGTTGGTTTTACTGCCACCTAAGTTGTAGTTCTTCAAAGGAAGCTTTGGGTACTCAGTATACAAAATATGGAACGTTCTTTCACCTCCCGTTAGAAATACGCTCGTAGCCCAGTGGCTCTTGTTGATCTCAACCAATCAGTGAGGTAAAGCAACGTATACAGAGGCAGGGAACCTGACGGGTGACCAAAGTGGCAATTTACCACGAGCGTTTCCGTGCTTCGGAGGGCACGTTAAGCTGTCAGTCCCGGCTGTTATCGATTGACTACAGTCGTTAAAACCAAGTCAGAGGCCATTGTGCGGTTTGAAAACTCTGAAACCAGGGTTAGCCAAGTTCTCCACACACTTGACTTTACCTACACGATAAGAAGAAGAAGAAGGAATACGAAAACAATTTACCAGTTTAAAAGATTGTCCAGAGAGTGGCTAATGTCAACACAAAAATCATCATGTATCAGGTGTCTGGGTTTTTCGTAAGTGTGAGCATTGAGTATGCCGTTAAGTTAATTTTTCTATTCTTTCATTGTTTAATTCTGCTAAAATTTTGTCAAGTGTTGTTATCTCATTATTGAAAGCAAAAGTTGTGCACTTTTCTTCGGATTCCAGAGAGAATTTTGTAATCCAAATTACTGAACTTATCTTCTCCGGTTTTTTTTTCGCTAGGAAGCAGAGATTGCAGATCGCTATCTATTTTTTTTCTTTTAATGTATACTAGTTGAAAGAGAACCTCCTAGTTTTATTGAAAATCCTGAACCAGTATTGATCACTTATTGAACACTTTTTAGTTACTTTTGTTTTAAATTTTTTAAATTTTTTTATTTAGAGGGGGGGGGGGATTTTTTTTTCCTAAACATAGACACCACTCGGGCGCACCCCCCGTATAACTCAAAGAACACATTTTTTTTAAATGTGTTCTTTGAGTTATACTGGTTCAGGATTTTGAATATAGCTGGGAGGTTTGTTTTCACCCAGTATACAGTAACTTTAGATATCCCTGCAATTGCTGCTGTCTTTGAGACTATATCAGTGGATATACAGTGGTATTGGGGAAGTTGTCTTTAGGCAACATTTCCTAAACCAATTTATATTATGTTTAAGACCACTGACGCTAAGGGGATTTTGCTTTGGTCTCTTTTATAAGCAATTTGGCGAGCTTTGAGTCCTGCGCCTCAGTCCACTCGTACCGGAGGGGAATTATTGTAATACTGTGGTACCGGCTTCATCCATTATTGAACGTAATTACGTAATAAAAACAACAACTATAAGGTAAAACGTGCGGGAAAGTTCGTGCCCGCACCTGTCTCGACCCCCTTTATCGCCTCTCCCCGCGCCCCTTACCGCGCGAGCTTTAAATAGTTTACGTTTTTAAAATTAACAACAACAAAAACAAAGAAAATATAACAACAAATGGAAAACCTCAAACTGCATTGTGACAGATGAGTGGGGTTTGACCTGTGCTGTAATATTTTATGTTTGCAACCTCTGCTTCTTCAAGTCTTTTATCGATAGATCTTTTAGAAATAAATTGTTTATTTGTATTAATTTAAGTTTCGTACTATAAATTGAAATTATAATGTAGTATTATTAAAAATATGAATAAACTGTCACATTAATGGGCTAAAACATACAAATTCAATTATTCATATTTCTTTTGTTCGCTACACATTAACGTGACAGACGAAAGACTCAGATTTTACAAGATTCTAATGCTAAAGAAAATTAAGTATAGATTAAGTTTTCTAGTTAATACTTGCTTTTTCTTTAAAAATATTTTACTATACTTTCCACAGTAGTTTACAGTTAATAAATAGCTATAATAAAAATATATATTTATATACCACATAATGTATATATCTGAATCAGTTACGGTTCTTCGCCGTTGCATCCAGACCTCAAGGCATCCATGACGGCTCTGTCTCGACATTTGATCGCCATTTTGAGGTTGTAATTGACCACTTTTCCCCACTTTGTATGTCCTATGACGTGTGTATCTGTGTATCTGTATGTCCGTGTACCTATCTGTGTATCTGTCTGTGACATCATAGCTCCTAAACGAATTGACCGATTATAAGACTGTTGACATCGAATTAAATAGTTTAGAACGAAAACTGATTTGGCCTCGCAATAACATTATTATTATGTGTTTGTTTACTTGGCTAGCATGAATTTTACCTCCGTCTTCGATAAGAGCCTCACCAGCAGAGTTTAGGAGCATCAACCTCTGTTGTATAAATAAAATAAAATGTAGCATCACTCACGATTTCCACATATCCGATGGGCAGCACCATATTAGAAAAAGATTTGGCTTGAGGGAGGTAGCTCAGGTCCATCATGTTCAAATTGACTTGCACGGGGAAGTATGAATACAGCTGCATCGCTATTTTCTAGAATAAAAAGGTAAGGACCTGTATTAACGATCACTTTGATTTTTGGATGGGATGCAAGATATTAGATATCTATTTAAATATCTTTTTTATCTATAAATGTTAACCCATGATGGAGTCGTAAGTGTGAGGATATAGCAATGCCGTTGAGTTCATTTCTCTTTTCTCTTAATGTTTATAAGTGGTCTTGCAACCAGAGATTCTTCTCAGTAATTATTGTGCTGCATCTTAAATGCATGTTGTTAGCAGTCAACTCAGGTGCTGACTGAAAAATAGCCTGGCTGAGGCAGCACCGTTTCACCACATCATTCATTTGTATGCTATTTTGGTGTCTGTATTGTATGGTGAATAAATTTCTTTTTCTTTCTTTTCTTTCTTATAAACTCACTCCTATAATCCTTTTCGTGGTAAGCAGAACGTCCAGAACCACTTGATGCCACATTTAATATTAATTCTGGCAGAATATCAGTGCTCAGGTGCATACGTGCTTGCAGCGTTTGCTGGATCAGAGTCCCTTTACTGTTGCAATACCTCATGTAAATTTTTACATTTAAGTGTGTTTCTTTTATTTTCTTTTTGTTTTTATACTTTTGTGATGTATTGTATCAGTGAATAAAGTTTTTTTTTAAATTATAAGATGGGTTAACTCTTGACCTCAATCTTGACCAAGGTCATAGATGAGGTCGACGATGGAGCGAGTTAACCCAGAAAATGCCTATAAGGCACTGGTACTCCTACGCACCGACGGAACACAGCAAGCTGTTTGGCGTCGGACTTAGGTAGGAGGGTGGTCGCGAACCAGACGGCCCTTCACAGAGCCTACCACACCGCATGAGACCATAGGACGACACCTCAGATTCAGAAAAAAATGAAGCCTGGGATGGATTACTAGGAGGCAGGTCCCATTTGTGTTTCCTTAGTCGCCTCTTACGACACCCACGGAAAGAGATGGGGTGGTGTTATTCTGAACCGATCACCACACGGCAAAGTCCAAACCTATTTTCGAGAGTTATTTAGATGGAATATGATTACAGTGATGATAGGTTTTCAGCAAAATACAATACAGCAAAAACCTCACACCGAATAGTTGGAAGAGTTTTTCTTGCACTCTCACTCCAGTGTGGAAGTATACTTCTAATTTCAGATATGTAAAAATAAAAAAAGTCGGGGGCTTTCTGCTAACTACTACATTTCTTTGTTTTGTTAGAAATGTCATATCATTTTCCTTTAGAGGTAGTACCTACATAACTATTTAAGTTTAAGGTATACTTACTGGCTCTATAATAATGTAGCTGTTTTTTTCAGGAACTGGCTTCATTCCGTCCACTCGTTTGTAAAGTTCTGGATCAATATCCAGGAAATGGACCTTACTGAGGTAAACAGGGAGACCTGTGAAAACAATATTTAGTTATCTTAATGTGATTTAGAACTACACACACACACATACACACACACACACACACACACACGTACATATTCACATGAGAGGGTTCATATGGTCATTTTCGCTTAATTTTTCCTTTGTTTTGTTTCTTTAACCCGTTATATTGAGTCTCGAGCGGTTACATTGGGTGATCCTTCTTTTTTCCTCTTTCAATCCATTACTATATAAAATCTAAATACCGATAGGAAACTCACTCCAGTGACATTGCTCGTACTTTATACAGTAATAATTTATACGGTAATTTAATTTTGCTAGTATTTATACACATTGGTAACTGTACTAGGTTTGCAAATGTTTTCCACCTCCTGTTTAAACTAGAAAACCTGTAATTGGCTTTACAATTAGACCTAAGCTAGCTACAAATTTTACATGTCTTGTAATTAAGCTGTTGGTTTTGTTCAATAAATAAATAAATAAATAAATAAATAACTTACCCCGACTTTTGTTTTTAAAATGAGTATCCGATATTTCGGCGCTGTAGCAAATACCACGATTACGCCGAAATATGGTATTCTCATTTTAAACAAAAAATGTGGTTAGAACCCATTATAAAATGTTTAAAAATTTTGAAAATAACCGCGGGAATCTAAAACAATATGTTAGAACTAATCTAATTCGCTACCCTGACTTATTTCAAGTAAAATTTATAAATCTATACTAATATTAAAAAAAGGAAAGATTGATTGTTTGTTTGTTTGCATTGAATAGGCTCCGAAACTACTGGACCGATTTGAAAAATTATTTCACTGTTAGAAAGCTACATTATCCCCGCTGGACATAGGCTACATAATTTTCCCGAATTCCCATGGGAACGAAGTCCCGGCTAGTGTTTTATAAAATATAACTATTTTGACATTGATTTTGCGATCTAAGAAAAAAATCTTACCAAAAAAGCAATCCTTTAAATCCAGCATCCTGTTTTCAGTAACTTTAGGATCCAAAGAGTAGAAACTGTCACTTAGATTGTACACAAGGCCGTCGAACCCTTCTTCTGTGACTATTTTCTTGTCGAAAGTCATAGGAAGTATCCTGCAGAGGCCATTTCTGAATAACCTGATTGGAGTCTGAGGGGTGACGGGTGAAGGGTAGCCAAGTCCTTCGTATGCATCTTTGAAGTCGTCGCAGATTTCACTTTAATAGGAAAAAAGAAATCAAAATTTCGCTGTTAGTTTTAAATTAGTTAGAGAATGTTCAGGGGGTGATTCTTCCCATGAAATTGAACTACTTTCCTCAAGGATACCGTATGACATACATACATATACAGGTTGAAAAAGAACCTCCTAGCTTTATTGAAAATCCTGAACCAGTATCACTTACTGAACATTTTTTTTTTGGTGGGGGGGTTTCCTAAACGTAGTCACCACTCGGGCGCACCCCCCGAGCGCTACCCGCACCCCTCGCGTGCCTGGTTTAGGAGTAATGTCTACGTTTAGGCAAAAAATTAACTATTCCCATTGAAAAAATATTTAAAAAATAAAACTTTTTCTTTTCACCCAGTATACCCTTATGACTATAATCCCTTACAGGGTAGGCAGAACGTCATGTGTGAGAGAGAGAGAAATACGAGTGCGATCAGTGTTCTTAAATTCATAGCTATCAAACTAAGTGAGCTATTTAGTAGACAGTTTGCCTTCTATTGCAACCACAACCCTAGATTCTTATGAAAAAAGGACAAAAAAGTAGCTGGATCGGTTGAATACGATCCTAAACGAAATCTTTGTTTAGCACTTTTGTTTATCGTGTAGCCTTATTAAGTTTGAATGCAGATGCAATTTATCATTAACCGGTTATAACAGAAAACTGGTCTTTTTTGCACATCAAAAAACAAGACAAACAAAATAATCTAAAACCGGCTAAGTATTTTTTTGTATCTGCAAAATTATAATTTAAATCGATTTGAGACAATTTTTTGTGGTAAAGCAATTAATTTAGTAGGAACACACATTAAATCTTTTTAACGACCAGCCCAAAACCTTGGACTTAGAAAGTTGAAATTTGACCCAAAAAGATTTTATGAAACTACCACGGGAACTAAGTTCCGGACTTCCTCTTGTTAATGATAAAAATTGAGGTTGAGAATAAATACTCAACAGGTAAGAAAAAACGACCTTTATTACGCTTATCCATGGCGTAATATCAATTAACTAAACACAAAATCCATCATCATCATCCATCAGCCTGTGTCAATTCATTGATGGACATATGCCTCTCCTATGGCACAAAATACATAATTGGGTGAATTTATATTAGTTAGCGAGACCAGGGGATAAGTCACTCCATGATACTTAACAACTTCCCCAGGGAAACGACATGGAATTTAAAAAGAGCATTGCAAATCAGTAGCCACAAAACTATTTTCATATTTTCATCTATGTTTTTTGAGGAACGGGCTGCTTCACATCCTCATATTCGTTAACTTATTTCAAGTCACCCAAAATATTATATATTTGAGTTTTTAATTAAATTCTAAAACGGGTCTAAAATCGCGTATATTTATTTACCTATTCCCGACGTTTCGACGCGGTTGCACACGCCGTGGTCACGGGTAGACTGTTGTTGTCTCAGCAAGATGTCATTGGAGTGGTGAATCTACCCTCAATGTTACTAAATTCACTGCGGGTCGAACCACAAAAACTGTCTATTTGAGTATGACGTTTTATTTGAGTTTTTGTTCTACTTACCACTCATCAGGATCTTGACTTTCACCCATGTTTAGCTTTTTGTGTCCATTCCTCGTTTTCACAATGAATTTATCATAGACAGTTGCCCCAACTTCCAGACGGTTTTTAATGCGTTTGTCAAAGAGCTGTAAAAGCAAACAAACATGGTGTTAGTATAAACTACAATAGGAATTAACCAAACACTACATAATTACATCTATACGATTTATTACTTTTCCTCCACACCCAAAGGTTGCCGATTAGATATTGCTTCTTAGCAATAGGGCCGCCTTTTGTACCTTGACATTATTTGTATTAAAATATTACTGTACCTTATTTGTGTTGGAGTGCAACAAAGAATATTGTATTGTATTTTATGAGACTAGCTTTACGCCCGGGACTTCGTTCCCGTGGGAATTTCGGAAAATTATGTAGCTTAAGTGTTAATCCAGGGTATCAGCTACCTCCATACCAAATTTGATCAAAATCAGTCAAGCCGATTGTGAGTTATAAGTGGTGTAACTAACACGACTTCGTTTTATATATTTATAGATAAAATATCTCCGCTTTTTAATTGTTTCTGGTATTTTTTGACCCCTTCCAAAAGTAAACACTTATTCCCCGTGTAACAAAATGAAAGAAGAGATTTATGAAAATTATTTATAGTCAATTTTAATCAAAGGAGTTAAAATGAAATAGCCTTATTGTAACCACCTGCGCTGTTTGTTAATTAAACTATTTCGTTTACATAGTAGCTGATTTTATAAAATGACTGAGCACCCTGCTGGGATTTCAATTTCTATTGCAAAACATCGATTGGTCACCACCAACCATGTTTAGGCCCATCCATAAATTACGTCACACGAATTTCATGATTATGTGACTCCCTCCCCCTCCTTGTCACAGCTGGTCACATTTGTAAGACTCCCCCCTCCCTAGCGTGACGTCATATATTTTCCATTTTTTGTAATTTTCTAATAAAAGCAGTACTTACTTAATGGAGTTGTTATTTTTTTTGGGAACTCAAAACATTGTCTCAACCAAAGTAAAAACGTAAAAAGAGTGCTTGGGACTGAGGAGGTTAAGTTTGTCGTTAATATTTAACACGTTTTGATACTCATAACACATTTTGAAATGTGACGTCACGAAACTTATGACCCCTCCCACCCCCTTGTCACATAATGTCACACTTTGTCGACCCCCTCCCCTCCCCTTAACGTAAGACGTCATTTATGGATGGTTCCTTTGCTCCAGACTTGAAAACTCATGTAACGCTTAGAAAGAAAGAAAAAATGATTTTACTGTTTCTGATACTACTATTACCATACTTACCCTATCCATAACTCCAATTTTATCAAAATGAATGATTCCAGGCAGTAGGGTATGCCCCATTTTGACAATGGGTTCCTCGTATCCCCAAATGTATTCCGTAACTGTTTTCTGGACGAAGGGCTTGGAGTTTAGCTGTGACGTCAGCATTCGATACCCCATGCGTGTCCAGGTAGGGTATGTGCTGATTGTGGAGCCTAGGCCCTTCAAAATAAAACAAACAATACCTACTGAATTTGCAATGCTCTGCATACAAAGTGGCCTACAACGCGGTATCCAAGTAATAATATCTTATAAGGTGACTAATACAGAAACTATTTTTTTTTACCAGCCTATATACGTCCCCACTGACGGGCACGGGCCTCCCTACGAAACACGAAGGGGATTTAGGCCATAGTCCACCACGCGGGCCCAATGCGGGTTGGTGGGCCGCTCGTCTTTCGAAAATGAATTTTCTTTGACGGACGGGTTTCATCATGATGTTTTCCTTCACCGCTAAGCAAGTGATAATAAATTAAAAATCCGTACCTAAATCCGAAAAGACGAATGTAGAGGTCAGGCCCGCAACAGGATTTGAACCCGCGACCTTCCGATTACAAGTCTGGCTCATTACCAACTGGGCTATCACCGCCGCAACTGGGCTATCTTGCTATTAATCAAATGATTTACGAGAGTGGACATTTAAAAATCTAACATTAATTATAAATTGAGTTTTGTGTTCTCTTTTTTCCATGTTCCATCTGATAACCCTCACAATTTGTGTCAAACGTGGCATCAAGGAGTTAACTAGAACTACTGATGCTCTGCCTACCCCGTTAGGGACTATAGGCGTGATCGTATTTATGTATATATTTTTTTTACAAAGTTAATGACCGAATGTTTGAAAAATTACCACTTAGTCTAGCAACCGGTTGGAGCCTATAACCAGCGCGTGACGGCTCATGACGTCATGCTGAATTGCATACGTTTCGGTAACTTACTTCTTAGTTATAAGTTAACGCTGATTGTGTTAGGTATTTTCCAAATACCGGTATTTTATTCTATACTACATCCAATGTAGATAGATAGATAGATAAAAACTTTATTCACTGCTATTACAATCATTTTCAATAATAATCTTATAACTAAGTATTAAGTAAAACTAAAACTACAATTAAACAATAAGTAATGCAGTGAAAGGGCGCTGACTCAGCATACGTACTGCGGGTAAACCACTTTGGATTTCCCACAGCACTGATCTTCCGCCAAGACCCAAAAAAGTGACAGAGAGAGCTTATCATTTGGTAAGAATTTGAAAAATGAAAAAAATACATAAAAATAAATAAGAAACTAACGTATTGTGAGCTATCCTTTCGCAAACTTAATAAATATACTTGTCAAGCAAAAAACATTCCAATCCCTACGTAATAAAATAATTGTCAAAATATAATTTAAAAAATAATGTAAATGGAAAAGGCGATTGGGAACGTACGTAACGTACCAAGAAGGGAATATTAGGCATGTTGACATTGACAAGATCAGGGTCAGCCACAGACATGTTCAAGATCAATTCTAATTTCGTGCGAGGCTCGTATCTGATGACTCCTGCTTCCAGGTCCAACTCCAGACCATCGTTGTACCGGGTTTCTCTGGAACGCATCGAAGGGTTACAAAAGGTATTTTAACATCTTGAAAAGTGACGTGATCTCTCGAGTTTGAAAATATTTGTAACTTTCAATATAACGACCATGTTCAACATAACGAAAGATTATTGTCGATCATAAAAATTTTAAAACGATATAGCGGTTAAATATTAATGATACTGTAAAACTCAGTTCGATTTTTGTTCGGAATATTGGCAGATAATTTGGTCAATGAGTGCTCACAAGGGGGATGTGGATGGAAAAGTGGAAAGCAGAAAGTTTAACTAAGGAACTTTGTTTGGACTAGTTAGGAGATAAACATACTAAAAGTCCTGACCCCTCCGAGTGGAGCTCGAGGGGGGAGGGGGGCACAAAGGTCCCGTTTTTTGGTTTTTTGCTTACATCTCGAAAACGGTGCGTTGTACGAAATTTTGTTGTACTACATCATAAAAGCTGATAAAATTCTCTATAACTTTGGCTTTCACACTTTTTATCTATCTTTAATATTTGCCTAGCTCCGAGCTTCGAAAAATGGTCGATTTTCATGGGGAGGGGGGCACAAAGGTCCCGATGTTTGGTTTTTTGCTTACATCTCGAAAACGGTGCGTTGTACGTAATTTTGTTGTACTACATAATAAAAGCTGATAAAATTCTCTATAACTTCGGCTTTCACACTTTTCATCTATCTCCAATATTTGCCTAGCTCCGAGCTTCGAAAAATGGTCGATTTTCATGGGGAGGGGGGCACAAAGGTCCCGATTTTTGGTTTTTTGCTTACACCTCGAAAACGGTGCGTTGTACGAAATTTACTTAATTTATTTTACTTAACTTTTTCAACTTTTATAACTTTTTTTATTTATTTTTTACCTTTTTGTAAGTACTTTTTTTAACTTTTCTTAGATTTTTAGTCGATATTCAAAAATCTGTTCTACTCTACTTTTTTAACTTTTTAACTTTTCTTAGTTTTTTAGTCGATTTTAAGAAAATGTCCACTCTATTACGTTTTCTGTTATACATTGCTTCATAACTTTTCTCAGCATACTTTTTTAACTTTTCAAACTTTTTTTTACTATTTTAAAACTTTAAAATTTTTTTTTAACTTTTTTTTAAAACTTTTTAAAACTTTTTTAAACTTTTTTTTTATTTATTATTTAAACTTTTTTTTTACTTGTTTTAACTTTTATTACTTTTTTTATTTATTTTTGTAGCCATTTTTGATATTGTGATACGATCTCCAAATTCTTCCAACAGTTTAGCTTTGATCGTTTTGTCATTTGGCACTTGCCCTGATACTGCATCCCGTAATTGTATAATAGAGAACTGACAGTCACTGTTAGCCTCCATGTACTTATAAATTTCATTCATGGCTTTAGTTACGTAATTTTCAGTATTATCTGAGCGGTCTGAGTCCATTTGGGTTTTGTACAACGGCCTGAAAAATGATTTGCGGCATTCATCGTGGTATAAGGCTTCCACTGCAACCAGATCAACTATTGACGCTAAACGACCCACTACTTCTTCGCCCCAATCATCTCGTCTTGCATGCCCAGCCTCAATGCATGAGTCTTTGAAGGCTACGTTTCTGACAGAGTATACTGTCTGTCGCTTTTCAACAGGTTGTTTATTTTCATCTTCAAATGCGCATGAACAAAAAAGGCATCGAGTTCTGAAGTCAAATTTCGGTTTTGATGTCCTCAAAGTATGAGTTGCGGAGGGCCCAGCGGACGGAACACGTTTCCTCAGATCAGCTTTAATGCTGTCGGATCTCGTGTATTCTTTTCGACAAGATGTGTGAACCCACAGCGACTTCAAATCTTTAAGTTGTGAGCTCTTTTGATGATTTCTGAGGTTACTGTCAGAAATCAGAGAATTTATGCCTTTTTCGCCGACCTTCGAAACATTTTCTCCACCTTCTTCCAGCACTTCATCACAAACAAAACACTTGTCTGTCATCTTGAAAACGTGCGTATGTGCAAAATATTTTGTGACTGCTTCCCTGCGTTACCGGGTGCACAGTCACAATACTCTATAGGTCACGAACGTAATAAAAACATAAGCCCGAAGGCATATTGATAGATATTATTGGGAGTTTTAGCCAGTTTAAAAGTAAACTGTTTCCGCCTTCACCGCGTGGAGGTACTCCCAGCTTATGTAATTTTATGTGTTCCTTACCAGGTTTAACATAAGGCTCGACTCGCACTTGACTATTTTTAATAGCGCGTGAGTGTTTTTTATAGAGTGGGTGAGCAATAAGAAATGATTTTGGCAAACTCGTATCGTAACAATGTGCTATAGAGAATTTAACACATTTATGAAAATTGACCATTTTTTGAAGCTCATAGCTAGGCAAATATTGGAGATAGATGAAAAATGTGAAAGCCGAAGTTATAGAAAATTTTATCAGCTTTTATTATGTAGTACAACAAAATTTCGTACAACGCACCGTTTTCGAGATGCAAGCAAAAAACCAAAAAACGGGACCTTTGTACCCCCTCCCCAAGAAAATCGACCATTTTTCGAAGCTCATAGCTAGGCAAATATTGGAGATAGATAAAAAATGTGAAAGCCAAAGTTATAGAAAATTTTATCAGCTATTATTATGTAGTACAACAAAATTTCGTACAATGCGCCGTTTTCGAGTTGTTAGCAAAAAAACAAAAAACGGGACCTTTGTGCCCCCCTCCCCCCTCGGGCTCCACTCGTAGGTATCAGGACTTTTAGTATGTTTATCTCCTAACTGGTCCAAACAAAGTTTCTAAGTCAAATTTTCTGCTTTCGACTTTTCCATCCACAAATTATTCGTTGCCCAAGCTAAGAGTTCCGTAATCATTTGTTTTTTATTTCAAACATTGTACCTAATTTTTTTTTCGATAATACTGCGAGCATTTCAGTTGCCCGTATTTATTTGAACTATTTACTTTTTTTATTTCGTTTTTTTGCCTATTACTATACGGCTAATATACCTTTTTTTAATAACTTTAATATTCATTGGGTACCAAAACTATAAAGACAAGGGCTAATTTGTGCGTTTCTTTAGTTGGCAGTTTTAATGTTTAATACTAATTTAAGACATGTTTTTCCATACAAACGGTGTCAACATTTTCTACCAAGCTGACCTCAACGGATCTCTGTGATACTTTAATAATACAATGTTAAGATTACTAAAAACTAGGTCAGTACGTTTCGATTTTTTGTTATTTTTAAAAGTAGACGTGTATTTTTGTTGCATAATTATTATTTGTTTGCCCCGGACGATCTTAATAAATATGAATTCATATATGTATAAATTAATAAACTAGAAACTGTTCGTTGGTAATCGTGTCACTGAAAATCATGAATCCTAATTTGGTTTTTCAGGAAAGAAGTTTCTTGGTTTGATACTATGGAAGCAACTCCTTGTACAACATCTTATTAAGAATAAGGGAAGCCCTCCCCACTCAACACCCGCTATATATACTTACTCATAAGTAAAAGGCCCGATTTCTTCTACCTTCAGCTTCTCGTTTTGTCCAGACAGAAAACTTTCATGGTTGGTAACATTAAATAGGTAAACTTTCAAATACATTGTATGCATGGGTCTCTTCAGAAACTCGTGAACTCCTGAACCGTTTTTTACCTGCATCCTCTGAAACGTAAAATTAATTAAATAAGATAATGAATGTATCCGAATACGCAATCAATTTGTAGATAGAATTAAGTGGCGATCCTTACTTAACACGAAGGTATAATCAAGTATACACAGGGCTTGAAAACCCCTAACGACAAGTTCTTAAACTGCAAAGTCGCGATTATCAAATAAAAAACGATACGATTGAAAATACTATACAGGGCTTTAGGTATCTCTCTTTCAACCTCTCGGGTGGTTAATCAGTCCATTTTTGAGTTCCCATACAAACTTCATCAGCATTTTGTATGGGAGATCAAATTTTTTTTTTCGTATTTTGTCCTATGTTCCTTGGGGAAGTTGTTCAGTTTCATGGACTGATTAACCATCCGCGAGGTTGAAAGAGAAAGCCCTGAAAAAAAAGCCCTGTATAAAATAATGTAAAACAAGCATAACGCTGTGGTTTTGTTTGACATGTAGAAATAATAAATCAGCGGCTTTAAATAATCTAAATCTTGGTATAACTTTAAAACGGCAGAAACAATTTTGGAAAACTATAGCTAATAACGCACTTGATTACGTTAGCATTCAAACAAAAACAATCGATCCTTTCGTTTAGGAACTACAGTACCATAGATAGATACACACTTATAACGCCCCTCTTTTTTCGTCGGTGGTTAAAAATAGATTCTTTAACTTCTTTCAGATACTACATACCAAAAAATTGCAGCTCAATAGTCCAATTTAAGCTCATTTAACCCAGTCTGCATTTGGTTATCTACAATTCAAATTAGACCTAACTTGGCTTAGGACTTACACAATTTGCTTTATTTTATTATAGCCAACTTTGTTTACATTTTGCGAGGTGATCAATTTATGTGCAACGTCAGGTTATTAATTCTTTAAAATTCAGCTGGATCTTGAATTAAGTATACTGAATGTTATTGCCCTGCCCTCACATACGGAAAACAAAATATTTCCGATTTTGGTTGTTTGAGGTAAAATCTTCATTTTTCTGAGTTTTCGTTATCTTATCTCTAATATCACTTACGTACGATGTGAGCAGCTGGATTGTATCCACAACAGTCAAAAATATTGCAGTAATCACGCAGAGAAACCCCAAAAAGAAACATATTAACGCCTTTTCTGGAAAGAAGTAGGTAAATATACAAATTAAGAAAAAATATTATTTTTCCCTTATGTCGTGGGTCCCTTGAAACATACTCAAAGACAGACACAAACACCCATGACCTGAGAACAAATATCTGCAAATATTTACACAAATATTTGCCCCGACGTGTAATCGAACCCAGGACTCGACCAAAGCGACCGTCAAAAACGTATTTTAGTTCTGCTATTCAGCTGACCGGAAAGTTTGTTCCTGTTAGCAGGGTTATGGAAGTCAGACGGATCGATAGTAAATAGTCTGATCTGACAAATTATGGATCGTGGGCAAGCATGCCCCAAAAATGATAGAAGGGATAGATATATATATATATATATATATAGATAAAGAATATATAGATAAAGAATTAATGCACTGCACTGCCAAAACAATTGTTTTATAATCCTCGTCTTTGTGAAATTAATTCAATAAATGAATACGATAAGCCATGGTTATTCCTGACGGCTGTCATTCATCGGGATTTAAAAGTTATTCATAAAGTTATTCAGTTATTCATAAAGTTATTCAGTTATTCATAAAGTTATTCAGTTTTAAAGTTATTCAGTTTTAGCAATACTTTTGAGGATTGCTTTATGTGGAGTGAGTTTAAATTAGTTAGCGAAACTTTAGTGGGCTGTTTTCCTCATGAAACTGAACAACTTTCCTTTAGAAAAGTTGTTCAGGGCTTTAGGTAAATCTATTTTAACCTCTCGGGTGGTTATGGTTAATCAGTCTATGAAACTGAACAACTTCCCCAAGGAACATAGGTCAAAATACGAAAATTTGAGTTCCCATACAAACTTCATCAGCATATAGCGCATTTGGTATGGGAGATCAAAATTTTTTTTCGTATTATAATGACAGCAGAGAAATCATATCAAAAACAAAATAACTTATCAAAATAGGTATATACACAAAAAATGACGCGTTCCAAAGAGTCCACGACAGTGACTTTAAATTAGGTACTTAGCGAAAATTGAGGATGTCAGCCAACGAAAAACTAAATAATTTTCCTCAAGCAACGTAGGTCGAAATTTTTCGCCTCTCCATACTTTGCGAACAGTTAATTTGCCTTTGTATGGGAAATCAAATATTTTCAGGGTTCACTTCGAGAAAGTGTTTTTTTAATTATTATTATAAGATGGGTTAACTCTTGACCCCAATCTTGACAAAAGGTCAAAGATGAGGTCGACGATGGAGCAAGTTAACCCAGAAAATGTCTATAAAGGCACTGGTACTCCCACGCACCGACGGAACACAGCAAGCTCTTTGGCGTCGGACTTCGGTAGGAGGGTGGTCGCGAACCAGACGGCCCTTTACAGAGCCTACCACACCGCATGAGACCATAGGACGACACCTCATGAAGTGTCGTTGCCTGGGATGGATTACTAGGAGGCAGGTCTCATTTGTGTTTTCTTAGTCGTCTCTTACGACACCCACGGAAAGAGATGGGGTGGTGTTATTCTCAACCGATTACCACACGGGTTCAGTTTCACGGAGATAATCACCCTATAAAGTTTCGTTGACTAATCGAAAGTCACCACATAACCCGAATCTCTTCAAAGTTCGAGTGAATAGGCTTCCTCTGGGTGAGCTTGCTACATCCCCGACCGTATCTTTACCTGTGTGCTAGACTGTGGTAAAGAGGGAAAACATTATTAATTAAAAAAAACATTAGCTTCATTAGTTAGTTAGTGAAGTTTTAAACTTACTTTTGACTTTATTCCGAGTAGTTCGTTCACCATCTAGAACAAGCACCATTATTTATAAAATCTTCTAACCCTCGCGCGCGAGTGGCCTAATGGCCGTCACAAGCTATAGTGTACTTAAATGACAATAATCAGATCGAGTTAACCAGTTTTAAATATATTCTTATTAGGTACAGAAATATCCTTCAATTAGGATTACACTCAAGCTTTTGTGGTGCTGAACTTAAGGTTCAAATTAGAGCGACCTTGTTTGTAGTTTTCGAGGAGTTTTGTGTGTAAAAAAGTGTCGGGACGGAATGCATTAACATTACCTCTAGATGCATTTGTCTTAATTTAATATGACATTTCGAACTAGTTTTTCATGAGTATTAATAAATTTTCCTATTTCCCGTTTTCTTTTTAATTAAATACGAGGAGTGATCAAAAAGTAGTGATAATGACCCACTTGTACAATTCATAATTTACTCATTCATACCAATAATTAAAGATCATTTAATTACGAGGTTAGATACAAAAAACTAAGTCTTAATTTTAAGAAACATAGAAACCGTGTCTAGTTGTTTGACGAATTCCGACGTAAAATATCATTATGGAGAAAAACGAAGTGCGAGCCGTTATTAAATACCTCAGTTTTAAAAGTTAACGACGCAAGAGATCCATCGTGATTTAGTGGAGACTTTAGGTGAGTCTGCTCCACCATATTCTACTGTGACAAGATGGTCACCTCAATTCAAGACTGGAAAAACATCGACAGAAGATGAGCACCGCTCGGGCCGGCCATCGACGTCAGTTACGCAGGAAAAAATTGAAAAAGTCGAAAAGATTGTTCTAGACGATCATCGTGTTACAGTGCGTTATTTAGTCCAGGAAACTGGCATTTTATATGGCAGTGTTCAATCAAAATTAAAAGACCATCTGAGTATGAGAAAAGCCTCGGCGCGTTGGGTACCCAGAATGTTAACAGAAGAACGGAAGAAAACCAGACTCAATCTTTCAAGGTGCTGGTTGGACAGATTTCATGTGGATCCTAACATTTTTTGGCTCGATTTGTCACTATGGATAAAACATGGGTTCACCATTTTGATCCAGAAACAAAACAACAATCTTTACAGTGGAAAAGAACGTCGTCACCAACTCCAAGGAAATTTAGAACCACAGCATCGGCAGGCAAAGTCATGACCTCAATTTTTTGGGATCACGAAGGAATATTATTAATTAATTATATTGAGAAGGGACACACAATAACAGGCGTTTGCTATGCATCTTCAATAGTTAAATTGAGAGAGGCTATAAAAGAGAAAAGACATGTCAAACTAAGAAAAGGCATTTTGTTACATCAGGACGACGCGCCGGTTCACACTTCTACTGTTGCACTGGATGCCATTCAACAAGCTGGGTTCGAATTAGTGGATCACCCACCTTATTCGCTGGACCTGGCCCCCAGTGATTTTTATCTCTTTCCAAAACTAATAGAATACTTGCGTGGTAATAGATATGCCGATGATAATGAAGTGATAGAAGCCTTGGAAGGGTTTTTGGAAGGCCAAGAGAAATCATTTTTTTTAAAGGGTTAAAAATGTTGGAGAAACGCTGGACTCGGTGTGTAGATAGAAAAAGAGACTATGTTGAACAACAAATTTTTGGAATTTAAAAAATATATTATTTTCTGTTTCATTATCACTACTTTTTGATCACTCCTCGTACGTTATAACTTTAGTTACGTAAGAGACAAGAACAAATTTTAAACCGGCGGCATAGTGAAATATTTGGAAGGTCTTTTTTTGAAGAAATTAACACTTTCACTACGGCAAGAAATTGCGCTCACTTTCAAATAGTGCTATATGAGAGGATTTGAGGCCTTAAACTGACCACTAACCCGAGTGCGGTTACAGGTCTATCGACCTCTCACTGCACCAGATGGTTCAAATGCTTTTTTTTCCGCGAAATTCACAATTTTTTAAGAAACTTTTATCTTACAATTGCTGAAGAAATGATCTGTCTTATTTTGGCTTCGCCCGAGGTTCTGATGTCAGTTTGTTCCGAAATTGAAGAAAATATTTAGAAGGTATTAAGACCTCTTATCGCACTGAATTTCAGGAAAAAATTAAGAGATAATTAGTGATGTACCCAACAGAAAGACAAAGCTATCGATCAAACCAATTTGATTTTCGTCATGGTAAATCTACCAAAGACTCTGTGTCTGCACTGAATTCACTGATTATGTCATAAAAAGCCTGGATTGTCATAAAAAATGCATATCAGTTTTCCTGGATTTAAAGAAGATCCCATTCTTAAATACAAATTAAATAAGATAGGAATCAGAGGAACACAAATACAACTCTTGTATGATTATCTATCTAACAGGAAGCAAAAGGTCAAGCTCGACAACTATACACCGGGACGTACGAGGAGTACTGTCTTAAGTCTTATGGTGTACCGCAAGGAAGCATTCTGGGCCCTACCCTATTTCTAATATATATGGAAACTAGCTTTCCGCCCGGGACTTCGTTCCCGTGGCACTTTTTAGGTTTTTCTTTCATAAGAACCTTCTCCTGACAATAAGGAAAACAACAAAAAAAGAATCATCCAAATCGGTCCAGCCGTTCACGCGGGATTCCGTGACAACGAAAATCGGGTTCCATTTTTATATATATAGATAGGGTGAATGAAGGGTGAGGTAAGAGGCCTAAAAACCTCCTTAATTTTTTTTGATTCACAATTACTAAGTAGTTACATAACTGAACTGGTTTTCTATAATGATCTATATTAATAACTAGTTTTTGCCCGCGGCTTCGGTCATGTTGAATTCGAGGTAATTTCAAATTTAAAAAACCCAACGCGAAACAATAACATTGAGTATAGTTCCAGATCCAACTGAATTTTAAAGAAACACATAACCTGACTTTGCCCATAAATTGATGTAAATAAACCTATGCCTAAAGTTGTCACGTATAGCCCGTTTAATGATTTTGACTTAAGTACTTACTCTGAAGCATCATCTGTCAGGCCCTGGGAGTGTGTCAATTCGTCATAATTGAGGGCCCACTCCCAGGGTTCTAAGGCGGCGGCGTAGGTGTGGGCGATCGATCGATAGTGATCTTTGATCGTGATAGCGATCAAAATGTTAATCTTCCTAAGGTAAATGCATGGTATTTACATACTTCCTACATTTCTGAGATGTTAAAAAATGGTTGATGGAGCCCTTCAGGTACTGCTGTTGTCTGAAGGCAATTCGACACTGACTAATATTATCCCTAGGCATTACGTATTTAATATTCAAGTATGTAAATCAAGATCTAATCTTCAAAAAATCACCTTGAAATCAGTGACTTGAAATGTCATTGACATCACATTACTACATAAGAAAAATATTCACGTTATTTTATTACGAAGTCTATACAAAAAGCATTATTTCAACGCGTTTATAAGTATTTTTTTCTAATACTGAGTTTTTTCACTTGTCCACTGGATAATTTATATAAAACTAGCTTTCCGCCCGCGACTTCGTTCCCGGTGGATTTTCTTTTTTTTTTGTAAATTTAAACCATCCTCGATCCCCCCCGAACACTAACAAAAAATGTCATTAAAATGGTCCAGCCGTTTAGGAGGAGTTCAGTGACATACACACGCACAGAAGAAATATATATATTAAGATAGCTGTCCGCCCGCGACTTCGTTCCCGGTGGATTATCTTTTTTTTTGTGAATCTAAGGATTTTCTTTTTTTTTTTTGAATCTAAACCATTCTCGGTCCCCCCGAACACACACAAAAAATTTCATTAAAATCGATCCTGCCGTTAGCTTTCCGCCCGCGACTTCGTTCCCGGTGGATTATCTTTTTTTTTTGTGAATCTAAGGATTTTCTTTTTTTTTTTGAATCTAAACCATTCTCGGTCCCCCCGAACACACACAAAAAATTTCATTAAAATCGATCCTGCCGTTAGCTTTCCGCCCGCGACTTCGTTCCCGGTGGATTTTCTTTTTTTTTGTGAATCTAAGGATTTTCTTTTTTTGTGAATCTAAACCATTCTCGATCCCACCGAACACACAAAAAATTTCATTAAAATCGGTCCTGCCGTTTAGGAGGAGTTCAGTGACATACACACGCACAGAAGAAATATATATATTAAGATAGCTGTCCGCCCGCGACTTCGTTCCCGGTGGATTTTCTTTTTTTTTGTGAATCTAAGGATTTTCTTTTTTTGTTAATCTAAACCATTCTCGGTCCCCCCGAACACACACAAAAAATTTCATTAAAATCGGTCCTGCCGTTTAGGAGGAGTTCAGTGACATACACACGCACATAAAAAAATATATATATTAAGATAGCTGTCCGCCCGCGACTTAGTTCCCGGTGAAAAAATCCCCCCCCCCCCAAATAAAAATAAAGTGTTCTGTAAGTGATACTGGTTCAGGATTTTCAATAAAGCTAGACTCTGTTTAATAAGAAAACCGTCGTGGAATAAAATGGAAACTACTTGTTGATTTGTTTATGGCAATACAAATCACTCATTTGTCAAGAAGACAAACTTGACATAGCTTTGTTTATTGCGATAATTTTGTGTACCTATTCTTCGTCAAATTTTAATTAATAATTATGTCGAACAGTGGTAAAAATTTACCCAGTACCGTTAGGAAAATTATATTTAACATTATAGGGTTTTGCCAGCAAGAAAAGTCAGCAAAACACACCATAATTGACCTCAACAAGATCACTGAACCTGTTGCAGCAATGTGTGGTATGTGGAATCGTTTCACAGTTTTATTTCAATATTTATAGACTTCCCACCAGCTCCCAGGTAATCTCCGGTCCGGTTCCAGTCATCTCAACAAAATTTAAATGTTTCACATAAATATAAAGTATTACGAAAATATTTCGTTGAATTTGTTAGGATCAATAGCCCGAGTAAAGAATTTTGAGACTTTATATATTGAATGATAATACTTATGTATGTTTATTTTTGTGTAAATAAGGCTAACTTGAGTATTTTGTGCCAGGTATTAATAAACAAACTGTAAGTAAAATGAAAAAATAAGGTTCGACCAATAATGGTGTGTGGCATACTCAAGCAACACACCGTAATGGCAGACCGAAAAAAGTTATAATTGATGATTTTGATAAGTGTGTTATCCGGAACAAAATTCGAGAGTTTTATGCAGTAAGAAAGGAAGTTCCGACTTTGAGAAAACTGCATCGGGTTCTCAAGGAGGACATAAACTTTTGCGGTAGTGTAGCTACTTTATCAAAAATTTTCAAGATTCAAGATTCAAAACGTTTATTTGACATACACACTACAACACAACAACGACAATGAAACAAAGGAATAAACAACACAAAATAAAAATAATAACAAATTAAAAGAAATTAAAATATAAATTAAAATTAATGAAGTTGTGATGTAGTGCGATGACAAACAGGACCCACCTCAGCATGTGTTGCAGCAGAAGCCGCAACGCTGGTTTTCAGTTGAGCCCCTAAATGAGTGTATGTGTACTTACGTAGTACTTACGGAATAAAGAAAGTATATATATATATATATATACCTATATATGTGTTATGTTTTGGATATACGTATATAATGATAAATGGATACTTAAATAAGTGATAATGTAAATTGTGTTTTCAAAATTTAATAATTATGTGTTGTGCAATAAGGTATCTGAGAGTTATGTTATAATAATAAGTGTGAAATAAATAATAATAATATAAATAAATAATAATAATGAATGTGGACGTGTAGTAGGTGGAGGTGAACATATGCACACTAAACGAGGTATGTTGGAACAACCCGGCCACCAATCGGTAAATCGGTTTGAAAAGATAATAAATACTTTTTAAGTTTAGTTTTAAACGTGTGTTTTGATTTTATTTCCCGGAGGGGTGGGGGCAGATTGTTCCAACACTTGGTGGCGGTATATTTAAAGCTCCCACGAAATGCAGCAGTACGATGTCTGGGCATACGCAGAGGCCAGCTCAACACACGACATGACACAGGGACGTCGCCCCGCCATTGCAGTATCTCGAAAAGGTATTTTGGCTGACCTGTTTTTATAACTCCAAATAACAGAATAGCGAGGCGATACTCTCTGCGTAGAGCCATTTTTAGTAAGCCTGCTGTGTTGAGGTAGGGGGTAGTGTGAGTACGCGGAGGATTTTGAAACAACTGGGTTATTGCTACAAAAAATGTCAGTCGAAACGAAAAATTCTTACTGAGAGACATGATTTAGTGGCTTGGCGTGTTAAATACTTGCGAACAATCAAACGCTTAAGAGAAGCTGGTAAACCCATAATATACGTTGATGACACGTATATTCATACGTCACACGAAGTCAATAAGTGTTGGCAAGGTCCTGATGAACCTGGTATTTCGAAAGCGATTTCTCTTGGACAAAGATACATTGTAGTTCACGCAGGCAGCAGGGATGGATTTGTCGAAAACTGTTTGCTGGTTTATAAAACTAAAAGTATTTCAGCGGATTACCACCATGACATAAATCAAAACAATTTCACTAAGTGGCTAAAAGAAAAACTGTTGCCAAACTTGTCTACACCGTCTGTCATTGTATTAGACAATGCGTCGTATCATTGCGCACGCATTAATAAGCCCCCAACTAGCAAGGATAAGAAGGATACTTTAAAAAGATGGTTGGAGTCTAATGGAGTAGATTATCCTGCTGACGCTCTTAAAGTAGAACTTTTAGAATTAGTAAAAATAAATAAAGGGGAACCACTTTATGTAATCGATCAAATAATTGAAGGAAATGGTCATACTCTCATCAGATTGCCCCCTTATCATTGTGACCTTAATGCAATAGAAATGATCTGGAGCCTTGTCAAAAGTCAAGTTGCATCAAAAAACATCAACATTTCAGCAAAAAACTTATTACCAATTATACATGAATGCTTTGAAAATGTTACTGCAGAACATTGGCGAAAAGAATGTGATCATGTGCTGCATCTAGAACAAAAATATTGGGATGAAGACCGCTTAATTGAAAACGAGAAAGAATTTATCATCCATGTAACCGATTCAAGCAGTTCAAGTTCGGAAGAAGATGATTCTTTGGATATGTCTGTCAATTCCAAAAGTGATTCAACTATGTCTGGCGTTGAATATTTAGAATCGGAGTTTGACTATGGTTCTGATCAGGAAGAATAAATAAAATAAATAAATCGTATTTACAAATTTAAATGATTGAAATCAAAGAACTCGAACAAATAAATATTTGTTGACCTAATCTCATACACTACATTCTTTTGTCATTTTTTTTTGTCTAAATTAGAAGCAATTTTAAAGCCTTGCAACACGCCAACAAAGCTATGATAGGCTTTGATTGGCACTTATTTATAAACAATATTCTCTTACTACTGTTCCCAAACGGTTTGATGAGTTTAAGCGTGAGCGCAGTAATCTATTGTCTTGGAAATGTTCAAAACAAGAAAATTTCACTGCGGCAGGTAACGTTTGAGCTCTATGTTAGTAGGCATATGAACGTAAATAGTACCCAGAAAAATAAACATAAAATATTTTCCCCATTTTTTTTTTACAAAAAACCATGTCAATATTTATTTTTCCGTGACGTCTTTCATCACGGTTAACCAAATTTATTTAAAAGATTTATTAATTTTTATCATCAAACGTTGAAAATCAACAAGCTCACTATGAGTATTTGCAGTAAAATTATTATACGTCGCAGTAACTCGTGATGGAAACTTGAATTTCGCCGTGACGGGAGCTGAGGAAACGGAGGTTTTTGATATAAAAAATAACTCCAGTAATTTTTAATAGTATTTTTTGTGAGGTAAGCCACCTTTTTTTACGTTATTTTTTCCATAACCAAGCTTGTTATATTTTAGGTGAATAAATATAAAGGAATGGAAATAAGTGAGATCGATGTCCACGCGAACGGGAATTGGTAACTCATGCACAAACATCGCCAAAGTAACACTACCAAATGGCAAAACGGCTGCAGTACGACTGGCATTTGACCACTTTAAAGTAAGGAGTGTTTGTGAATAGTTTTCAATTTATATCAGCAATTGTTTAGGGGTATGGTAATTTATCCACTAAAAATATAAACTTTATTCGGTTAAACTTAAACTTACTTCTTGTTCGGCGGGTCCTGGGTTCGATACTCAGCCGGGCAAACATTTGTGTAAAAAGCAGGTGTTTATTCTCGGGACGTGGATGTTTGTGTCCGTCTATTTGTGTGTGTCCCAAGGGACCCACGACACAAGGGAAAACCTTGCTGTGGGCCTTTGAGTGTGTGACGTCTTTTTTTCTTCGAATATCGTTCCAAAATATCAAGATGATTTGTCCGCGCTATAATGACGTACCAGTGTTTGGTCAAGTGGTACTGACGCTGCCTCTTGATCGGCGGGTCCTGGGTTCGATTCCCAGTCGGGGCAAATATATGTGTAAAAAGCAGATATTTGTTCTCGGGTCATGGGTGTTTGTGTCTGTCTTTGTGTGTTCCAAGGGACCCACGACACAAGGGAAAACCTTAATGTGGGCCTTTGAGTGTGAAGCGTTTATTTAGTTTATTTAGTGTTGTCTACATAACAAAATCGGCAAATAAATACAGTGGCGCCCTCAATTCTCACGACGGTTTTCTTACTGAACAGACTCTAGGAGGTTCTTTTTCAACCTGTAATGTTTCGTGCATTTCGTACATTATACAGACATTTAAGAAAAAAACGAAAGGCACCCGGGATTACACACAAGAGGGTACCCACACCACTACTATAACAAATGGCTTAAAGCGAACTCGACGTATTCCTAGCATAGCAGGACATGATTGTCAAAATGCAACAAATTTGTACCATCTTACTTTAAATATAACAAACGTCAAAATTTCAGTTAAAGTATCGGTTAGGCCAAAAATGAGTTGCACCAGTTGACAAATTGTTAAATTACGTCATAACTTTAACCGTAACCGTAACTGCTCACTTTTCGCTGGTTAGTGTTATAGTTAGGGCGGATTTCACCATTTGCATTCTGAACCGAGTTCCGCAGAACTTGGTTTAACTAAAACCGAGTTCAAATTTTGATTTGATCTCGATTAACGTCAAACTGATTTCACCGACTTTTTGAAGCTTACTTTTAATCGCGTTTACGAAAACAACGTTTACGTTAAGAGTTTTCATTTCACGCAGAAAAACTAAAGACCGGAAAAGCGAAACGCGTTCATTTTAAAAACCGGTAATGCATTTCTGAGGAACGGAACGCAAATCGACAGAAAAAAAAAGTCACGACTTTATTCCCCACTACCATAGACATAGAAAAAATAAGTTAAATATGTCAGTGCCAAGTCAGTGCGACAAAGGCTCACGCCATTTGTTGACAGATCGTTGATTGTGTAGTTTTTTGTGGCTATTTTTAGGGCTTTGATTTCAATAAAAACATGCCAAAAGGGATAATAAGTGGTGTGAGAGGCGTAGCTGTAAAGTGAAAGAGTACAAATGGAAGAAAAATAATGTGGCTCCCCTATACCTAAAACCAATTGAAATCGTAAAATAAGCGAATTGCAGCAGCGATAGGTAAGTAATACCAGAGGAGCTACCACCTCAGTTTCCCTTACCCGAACTTATAAATTTATATAGGTCGCGCCACGTAAAAAGAACGCTGGAGAACAAACACCCATACTATCACCAAATAGACCAGTAATGCGCAGCTTAACCACCAGCGTTCTTTTTAAGTGGTTTTAAAAAGAACGCTGGCGGTCAAGCAATAAAATTGGCGCGGCCTATAAAGGTGTATGAAATCAAATGTTTTCAAAATATTAAAAGGAAATAACATTTCAGGAGTATCTTGACGAACGATAACAAGGATTGGAAAAGAAATAAAATTGGCGACAGCGTCATCTACTAAAATAGTGTCGCCAGGGAAAACAGGAAGACGACGAACAACAAAATTTTGAAGTAATTTAGATATGAAAAAAGAAATATAAAAGAAATAGTAAAGAGGAAAAAAAAATTGTCCTTGTCTTTGTAAATTATGTTCTTGTGTGCAAAGAAAGTATTATTGTTTTGAATTGTAAATTAGATTGCTAGACAAAGTTTTGGCAGAGCATAATTTTAATAAAAATAATTGAAAAGAACTTGCGATGTTTTTTTATTTACAATTATTTAACCTATCCTATTCTAATAACGCTAAAGTTATAAGAAATAACTCCACAATCATAACGTCATCGCTCTCGCACTACGCTATTAAAAAATTTGGTAATGATTTCCAAAATCCCAGACTGGCTTAACTACCATCGTTCCTAAATTCCCTGAAACAAAGGTTATTTGCCATCCATCGGCCAAAAGAGCCTTGTCGCACTGTATATTACCCATGGCTGATATAGTATCCCATTCGCGAGAATTAATTACATAATAATCATTAGGAGGCATTGTTTCACCACTTGCAATATTGTGGAAGGTTGCTGTGGCAATGATTATTGGAAATGAATTCTGTACTGAAACCCCTAAACCAATAGCCATAGCTGGAAATCTTTTCTTCCACACACCAAACAATCTTTCATCAAGGGTGTCGAATGGTTCTTCCCTGATGCGTATCCACCTCGGACGCCGAACAAATACATTTTCATCATCGCTTTACACACTTGACTATACCTACACGATAAGAAGATCATCGCTATCTTCAAAAGCTAGTGCTAATGCTCTCCTCATTGCTGTAACTAGTGCATGGCCTGAATGCAATCCTCCGGAACGTTAAAGGGATTCTCCAATAAAATAAACGCTACACACTCAAAGGCCCACACTAAGGTGTTCCCTTGTGTCGTGGGTCCCTTGGAACACACAAAGACAAACACAAACACTCATGACCCGAGAACAAACATCTGCTTTTTACACAAATGTTTGCCCCGACTGGGGATCGAACCCAGGACCCGCCGATCAAGAGGCAGCGTCACTACCACTCGACCAAACCGGCCGTCAGAGATGACTAGTTGAGTCATCTCTGACATTGATTGAAGTTTGTTTGAACGCGTTTAAATGCGTTAAACGGCCAATATCGGGCGTTCAGAATGTAAAACGCGTTTAGATATAACTGAGATTAGATTACGTCGGTGAAATCCAAAATGTCAAAACTGATCTCGGTTAAGCGCGTAAACGAGTTTAGCTTCAATTGATCGCGTTTACCTTCAATGGTGAAATCCGCCCTTAGTGTTAAGTTATCCGTCAAATTGACAAACGCGTTGATATACCTAACCTCTAAACATCATGTCCCTGCTCCAAGAAATACTCGCGGAAACCAGTTCTGAAGACGAAAGTGATGATCTTGTCAGCGTAAATAGAAAAAGAAAAAGTTTACTTACCTATACTTAGTTTTTTTCGTATTAGAAATTATGTAAACAAAGAAGCAGTGGTAGTAAATTAATTTGTCATTCATTGTTCATTGTTTGTGTTCTTTGTTCTCTTAAGTACTCTTACTAGGTTGACTGGAAGAAATCCCCTCGTGGGATAAGTCTGCCTTTGTAAACTTCCTATTACTGTAAACGTATCATTGTACATGTACAATAAAGAATAAATACAATCCATACATGACTGATAATAATTGCGCTGAATAAGAAACGGAGAGCAAGTTGAAACTATTTTAGATATAGATCTTGGAAACAAAACGAAATAGATTTAATTTAAATATTTAAAAACCCCCTTTCTAAGTAAGGCGGTAAGACGGAGGTTGATGAAATGTCTGATTTTGTCTCAGTTGCATTATTGTGATACAGTCCTAAATCAAAAGCTGAAAAACAAGTGCTGACAGTGCAATCCTCGTCTACTATCAGATTTTATTACAACGTCTCCAAACGATCCCATAATCACACTCTTCTTAAATACTTACAACATACTCAATACCAATTTAACTCGAGGAGAGTAAACTCCATGATCTTGGTTACACCATTCCACAAAACCAGATCATTCGAGGGAAGCTTCCGCTATCAGGCTACCAAATGCTGGAACAACCTCCCACTACCTCTAAAGCTACCTATTTCGAAGGATATGTTTAAAATCAAGCTTAAATCTCTATATTTGGAGAAACAGAGGTTGCTCTGATGGCGGTAGCATTATTATTACACACATTAAGACGGGCTTATTATCTTAATATATATAAATCTCCTGTCACGATGTTTGTCCGCGATGGACTCCTAAACTACTTAACTGATTTTAATCAAATTTGTACACCGTGTGCAGTTTGATCCAACTTGAGAGATAGGATAGTTTTTATTTCAATTCATGGCCTTAATAATTTATAATTAACAATAAACTGATTATCAATGTTGATCGTTGTCATTAATCGTAAATCTCTAACAGATGGCGCCACGGCAACGCGGGGCCGGGCAGCTAGTTATTATATATATTCCACACAAACATAAATATTTATATTTACACAAATACATATACCCGATGTATAATTTTTTCTTACATTTATTTATAAACAATATAAAACCAAAATTATTATTGAGGCTATTAGGATTAGAATTACACCTTGTCGGCACTACGAGTATTATTATTAAGTCAATGTTTTATTTTTTAGTTTTAGTTTTTATTTCGGTATCGCACTATTTAGATCTGGGTCGATCTAGGGAGCAGCAGAATACCAGCGTCTGTGCTATTTATTTAGCGCAGACACTATGCTGAGCTGCACCCTATGACACTACGCTGTACCCAACGTCACCTAATTAGTTATAAGTACCTACCAATCTACTTGTAAACAGTGTAGTGAAATAAATTTATTTTCTTTCTTTCTTTCAATATGAAAATAGAAGGACGTTAAAATTTTGTAATATAATTTTCAAACTAAAGAAACTTGAGATCCCTGCCTAACTAGCTAGCAAACTTAAATAGACTACCTAGCGCAGGCCCAGGTAAAAAGAAGTCAGATCAGAACGATTTCCTAAGTTGGTTTTACTGCACTCTCGTATATCACTAGATATTCAAAGTTCCCACCATCTTCGGGATACTGACGGCAGTAATCTGATACTTAATCGGAATCATCGCGATCGGAGATCGAATCGCCGCTCTCTGGATATCCAACATCATCTTCTTTTTTTTGCACTTACTTTTAGCGCCCATCACACAAACTTAAGTTATAATAAAATAATGATCCAAAACTTTTTACGACAGAGAAAAAATGTTTACCGAAGCTGACATCAATGAATTGAAGTTACATGTGGTATTAAACTTATTTTTTTTTAATGTCTATTAGTGACACTATGTCTATGGTTTTTACGGTTATGTTTAGTATTGCCATAATCAACGCTTCATTTGACTTGCAACCCCTTTAACTTTAACAAAGCCAATGAATTCACTGCAGCTCTAGCACGATAACGACAAACTCGCGCTCGGCTCACGCTGAAACTTCACTTTGATTGCGCGAGGGTCCCGCGCAAAGGCTCGCCCCATGGCGTTGTCAATGTTGACATTTTGACATAGGACCGCGGTGTTGTCGCGGCGCTGTCACTATCGTACTCGGCCTGCTGGTGCAACACATTTTGCTGTAACTGTTAAAGTCAGAGTTACTGTTAAATTTGTCACAAACTTTTACTATGACTGCTTCTGTGGTGCAATCAACCCTAACTTACCTTTTGTATGGCCGAAAGTTAATAGTTTTTGAGATTTTTTATATTAAAGTTTTTTTACGAAAATACCCAGATTTCCTCATTTTAATAAAAAATTTAAAATAACTGCTTATTGGATGGAATTTCATTTTACTTTTTTTCAAAGTTGATACCTAGCTTAATAAAGCCACGAAAGTTATTACCACCCGAAATTACCCAACGTTTTTAAACCTTCGCGTGCTTTTTGAACACATTATGTACAAGATTTGTATCGCACGCGGCGGCGCACAGTGGTCCCGATGTAAAAAATAGTGGACATTCGACCTTAAGTCTGAATTTCGGTCTGATTTTTTTTCTGGTACAGATTTTGAAGATGTAAGAACATTATGTTCTTTTGTAAAAATCTCTAAAGTTGATAGTTTTTGAGAAAAAAAAATGTTAAGTTTTTTTTGTATGGAGAGAAATAGTTTTTCATTTTTTTTGCGAGTTTGTGCCAATTGGCGCGTGTTTGGTTTTTACCACGTGTTAGTATAAGTAACAGTGAACCCAAAAAAAATATAACTCGTGCGGTCACTTGCGGCCTCACGAGATATGGGACATCAAAAATACGTTTTGTTTTTTCATTTTTTTCGAAAAGTATTTGTTATATGTCACTTTTTTTTAAATATTTGTGATCCTTAATTTTGCTCTCAGTGTTTTCAAGTATCATATGTGTGATAAACGATGTTTTTTTATAAATTTTTTTAATTAATTTTTATTGATTTATTATAAAAATGGCATTTTTATGTTATATATACATCTCGAAAGTTCCTTTAATCCCTTTTGGAATTAAAAAAAAAGATACGCAACAAAAATACTCGCTTATTAAAAAAAAACACAATTAAGGCCCTTCGCCTTAATTGTGTTTTTTTTTAATAATCGTTAAAAAAAAACACAATTATCGTTAGCATATCACCGGCAAATCTTGTGCGGACTTGTTTGAACATGTACGCGCTTGTATTGCACTCGTCATACGCGTTTAAATTTAAAAAAATCATCGTTTATCACACATATGATACTTGAAAACACTGAGGGCAAAATTAAGGATCACAAATATTCAAAAAAAAGTGACATAAAACCAATACTTTTCGAAAAAAATAAAAAAAACAAAACGTATTTTTGACGTCCCTTATCTCGTGAGGCCGCAAGTGACCGCACGAGTTATATTTTTTTTGGGTTCACTGTTACTTATACTAACACGTGATAAAAACCAAATACGCGCCAATTGGCACCAACTCACAAAACAAATTTAAAACTATTTCTCTCCATACAAAAAAAAACTTAACATTTTTTTTTCTCAAAAACTATCAACTTTAGAGATTTTGACAAAAGAACATAATGTTCTTATATCTTCAAAATGTATACCAGAAAAAAAAATCAGACCGAAATTCCGACTTAAGGCCCAATGTCCACTTTTTTTTACATCGGGACCACTTTGCGGCGTAAACAAGCACGCGACGGGTTAAATCATGAGCCGAAAAGAAGATTCAAAATTTTTAAAATGTCTTTGTATCAGGTCAAATACCGATGCCTAGGTCAAAACTGTACTGTGACACCAAGTGTACAAACCGCTTAATTAACTTTCTCATTTAATAAACTATCCAAAAAAGTAGAATATCAATACAAACTTACGGTCTACCATCACAAAAATCACTTTTGACTTAGTGCAGGTAGAGTTATTCATTTTTTTCGCGGTCGGTTTTATCGTTTTTGGGTTTCTTTCCGCTGTCAGTGCCCAGTAGTGCAAATAATTGTAATAAGTGATACAATGACGGTCGAAACTTGACTTGTCGGTCCACAGAATGTTAAAAAAAAGTCGTCTTCAGCGTCAACATTTAACATAAAACCACAAAATTCCAGCCTTCTAATCGGGTCTCCCTCTTCCATTGAATGGACAGGTGTTGATAGTAAATTGGATGTTGACCCGATAAATGTACTACAGACCAGACTTTTCACTGCGACATACCAAATTATGTTGAAGTTTTTGTCGAAGTGCGTTTCTCCACCGGGACCAGTAGCTAAATAATGATGTGTTCTATACAAAATTTTAAGGCATAAATTCAGCAATTCTGATATTCAGTCTTAGAATTACAGCATCAAAACTTTTACTGTGACCTGAAAACAGTGGGAAGCTGGAGTGAATTTTGTCACCGGCGCCATGCTGTATCTCAAAAACTGCTAATAGTACGAAAAAGATTTATAGTCCAATTTTTCGAGCAAAATTTCAGCAATCAATACCTCAAAAATTGATTTCATATGTTCGACCGAACACCTGTCGATAGTAAAATGGATGTTGACCCGATAAATGTACTACAGACCAGACTTTTCATTGTGACATACCAATTTAACGTGCTACGATGTTTGTCGAGGTGTTGAGCCGTATAAATCTTTGCAGAATCGCCTCCTCGTCCTCAGCCGCATACCAACTACGTCGCGAAAGCACGTGTTTTGTTATCTGGCTATTTTCTATTAAAATAGCCAGATACATACTTTTAAAGTTTTGGTTAAAATGAGGAAATCTGGGTATTTTCGTAAAAAATCTTAAATTTAAAAAATCTCGAAAACAGCTATTAACTTTCGGCCATACATAAGGTGGGTTAAATTTGTCGCATTTTGGCTGCCCTATCACGTCCTGCCAGGAATACGTCGAGTTTCCGTTAACCCTGTATAATGATTAAATTCTAATATTAGTTTTTCAAAGTTAATTTGCTTTGAGCTATCCACCATACATTTATGTTCAATTGCGCTCTGTTGGCCTCATCCACGCATCGCCAAAGCAATGCATATGAATAATCGCTACTCCTGTGGAAGAAGTTCAGCTTTGCACTTAATACACATTATTACATCTTAAAATCTTCATTTTCTGAATTTGTAAGGTTATGAACTCGGCCAACAAAGTGTAATCCCTCACTTTAAAACTAACATAAATATATTACTCGACTACTCCTTAATATTAATCGAAATGGAACTGAAGGAGAAATCACAAAATGTTTGATACATTACATAAATGTGTACAAAGCTATTTTTAAAATGCTAACATAACCATACCTTCGTTTACATCGATCGACATCCGTTTGGCGTCAAAATATTGCCTTCTCTACAATTTTTTTTGTAAACTTCCACATTCAGATAAAAAAAACCTAATCAAAATAATAAAATCAGTGATCACCATAAATAGCTACACCATCTCAACGCTTTAATTTTTGGAATGGAATAGTAATTATATCCGAATAATCCTAAGTACATTTATTACATAACGTTACAATTACAACATCGAAAACGTTAGGAAAGGGTCAGGGGAGAAAAGGGGAGGGGAGAGTTAGTTTAAGCTAAGATACTTTCGAGATGTTGAGGAATGGAGAAGAGTCGTTGTTAGCGCGTGAGGCGGTGCTCGTGATGTGTGTGTTTACTGCTGCACGGGCGTGGCGTAGGTGCGGGCGATAGGTGCGGGTAGGGCACGCCCGTGCCCACGCCGCCGCCGTAGAACTTGCTGCCAAGCATTTCCTGATGATGAGGATGCACTGCGGGAAGTGTAGAGGGGTGGCAGTGTGCAGTGGTGGTGAGCCGAACGATGAGCCTGAGCCGGCGGACTTATTGCCATTGTTGTTGTTAAGGTAGCCTTGGCCGCCGTTGTGGGAGTCTGAAACGTAATTATTGTAAGTGCGCTGTCCATATTCATTCTGGTAATTGTACCCATTCTGGTATCCACCATTGTAGCCTCCTTGGTAAGTTCCCAAAGACTCGAAGACATTTGGACTCAGGATAGGTTACCTTAGCAATAAGGCCGCCTTTTTGTACATTTCTGTTTTCTGTCCTTGTTTGTTATTTTAATGTTTTTGTGTCACGGTGTGCAATAAAGTATATGTCTATGTCTGTCTATAGGTTGTTCAGGGCGGATCTGTCTGTAGCCCTGATTGCCCTAGTTCTGGTTGTTGAATCGTGGCGCCTGTGGATTGGGGTTTCGGTTCTGGTAAGAATTTTGGTTGTCTTCAAGGCTCAGGTTAGCCATCTTGTTGTTCAATTGGTTGTTGCTGCTGTTGTTGTCTTTGCGCTGCTGCCAGCGATTCCGCCCAGAATTGTTGTTGGTATTTCTAGCTATCTCGTTTAGCTTGGCAGGTAGGTTATTCTGTCTAGTGTCTTACAGTAAAGCCATCAAGTCTTTATTCTTTATTGTACACACTAATACATATAAAAAGTACACAAAGAAAGGACATGTAGAACGGCGAGCTTAACTCAAGCAATGAGTTTTCTTCCAGCTAACCTATGTGAGAGGAAGAGGCAGTTGAAGTGGGCAAGGGTGTACCAAGATAAAGGGAGATATTAAATTTATAATAGAAACATAATAATCAAGCAGTGAGCTTGCCGCGAATCGCCGCTGGTAAAATACGTGTATGCTGTTCCAGACTGCTGGCATCTTCCAGTGCGGCCAATTCTAGAAGAGTTAAGGTAGTCATAGGTACTGACGAATTTCACATCCTCCACATCAAGGCCACGCGCAGCCACATCATTGGCGATCAGGATAGTAGTGGCTCCATTTCTGAACTTTGTCAGTACAGCATCACGCTCAGGTTATGACTTATCTCCATGAATAGCGAGAGCTTTGTAGCCATCGCGACGTACGACGCGAGCAATGTCATCAACCTTTTTCTTAGTCTCCACTCCACAAAGACAATAACTTTATTGTCTCTTCCAGAAGCAATTTCCTTCAACAAGTTGCTCAGTTTAACGTCTTTCTCATGTTCTTCACATATTTCAACAATCTGTTCGATGTTGTTGTTAGCAGACAAATGTAGGTAATCATTCAAGAAATCTTCAGCAAGAGCCTGGATTTCCTTTGCCCATGTTGCAGACCACATCAGAACCTGACGGTCGGGGCGGATCTGTTCAATAATTTTGCGGATTTGCGGTTCAAAGCCCATTTTTAAAATTTTAAAAGAAACAATAATTGCTTTACCTAATGATCTAACATAAACCACAACACCGTTTGTCTGTAGACCACTGACCGTCGTCTGCCATCTCGTATCAGTGGGTAATTATAAACAAAAAAATAAAAATAAAGTTATCTGTGATTCTCATGTGATTCTACAAAGCGTGAATCAGCGAAGCGAACAGGCGCAGTCGCAATGATTGACATGAACATAGCAATGAATCAGTCGCCCGTCGACGTCACACGATGGTCGACTCACCGGTTGGTAGCTTTGTAGTTACATATACAGACTGTTGGAAAAGAACATGATGCTACTCCCTTACAGGGTAGGTAAGTCTACAAATTACAATTCTTTTATTGTACAATGATAATACAGAGGATAACAAGTTTACACAGTAATAGGAAGTTTACAAAGGCGGACTTGTCCCACAAGGGGATTTCTTCCAAATTATTTTAAAAACAAAAAAATGATACACTTATTTAAAAAATTGTTCGTTCGTTTTACAAAGGCTTAAACTTACACTTTAATTACTTTTAATGAAATATTCCTAAAAGATTGTTTTCAGATTTTTATCATTTAATTAACTTTTGCTTTAGCGTACTGAGCAGTCCATTAATTAGGTTAGGTATTAGGTATTCACGGTGTTGTTTGCCATAGAGGTTGTTGTACCTTGGAATAATTAGTTTTTTGTGTAACAAACTTCGAGTATTTTTATTGGGATTCGATAAGGTTTGAATTTTTTTTTAAATTTCAGAATTTGTCGCCCCATTTCCCCCTTTTAAGAGTTGAATTCTGAAAAACCCTGAAATAATTGTTTATTCATTTATTAAAATGAGTACTCCTGTGAAGTTTCAAATAATATAGTCTAATTTATCTTGTTCCCCCATACAAACTTTGATCCCCAGTTTTGAAAAATCCTTTCTTAGTGCACCCTTAAACCTCTTAAGGACCCTTCTTGCCAAATTTGGAATCTCTAGACCCAGCGGTATGAGCTGTGCGTTGATATGTTAGTCAGTCAGTTTCTTCTTTAATATATTTAATTAATTAATTAAAGATATACAGGGCTTTTGGCATCTCTCTTTCAACCTCTCGGGTGGTTAATCAGTCCATGAAACTGAACAACTTCCCCAAGGAACACAGGTCAAAATACGAAAATAAAATTTTAATCTCCCACTTCACGCTGATGAAGTTTGTATGGGAATTCAATTTTTTTTTCTTATTTTGACCTATGTTCCTTGGGAAAGTTGTTCAGTTTCATGGACTGATTAACCAACCGAGAGGTTGAAAGAAATATACCTAAAGCCCTGTATTTAATTAAAGGTATATAAATAACAGGGTGATGGATGATATAAATGACTGTAACGGCATATAAATATTATTTAAATACACAGCACATAGCATTGAAGTTGTTTATTTACCTTCAATCAATGTCTTACACAAATAAAAACAAAACAAACATGTATTTTTATAAAAAAAGTTGTATTTACTTATTTGATCAAGAACTTAAATCAATTAAGTTACATTAAAATCTATCATCAAAAACAGACCCCGTTACCCACATATACACACATTCACCTTGTCTAGGGATATTTCACGATTTTTATACAAAGAGTCTGTTTGAGAAGCTATAAAAACATGGAGGGATATAATTTTCAGATTAGCAATGAACAAAAAAAAAACGCAATTTCCACTATATTCATACAAAAAAGCAGGAAAAATTACATTTTCATTTTCGTTTCCGTCACGTTTTTACAAATTTTAAACAAAATTAAATTCATTAATTAGAATTAAAAATTCAGGTGCAGCACTTGCTCATCTAAAAATTTTATCCCTCCATGAGTCTCGAGTATGCTTTTATAGCTTCTAAAACACATCTCTTTGTAAGAAAAATCTTGAGATATCTCTAGACAGTGTCGATGTATCTACTGTCTTTATTCGAGGTTTTTGTGTTGCTGTACCGTTTAAGATTCTGGGAGCCTACGTGTGATATCTTGAAGCATCAGATGTCAGTACATCTCTCTCTTACACTATACAGATGACAAGGTCTTAGAATTGGAGAGCAGATGCCCTGGACCCGATTGATACCTTGGTCATTACAGCGGAGCAATTACTTCGTAACCCTGCTAATAGGGAACTTGACCTGCAGGATAATTCTGTTAAAAAAACTGCAGCTTCACTGTTGTGCAACGGGAACAAATGATGACAGATCAGTATTTTCGTATGCAGTCCCGCTGCATGCTTAAAAATAAATGAATTATTTACAAATAAAAGATAAGTCGTATCCTACTATTCCTATCATTGTCGCTGTTCATGCATAATAACACAATTTAAATTAAATTAAATTATTTCATAATTTAATACATGCGCAAAGGTAGTGCCGCTTTATTAACGTATCACTGCAGGAAATTAACACAATACGTGTAGTGGCGGAACACTGCAACAGCTCGTCGCGAATACCCGTCGCAAACGTTTAGTTTTTTATTGAAATTGGCTTACTGAGTGGATCATGGATAACAATTGTGAAAAAGATGGACACTGGTGTCTATCATCATTGATTTGTTACTATGTAACTGCCATTTATTCATTCATTCATCTTTATTATCTACTTATTAGTTTATTACACTTTGCACGTCCGTGGTTCCACGTTTACTTACGCAATCGTATCATTCATAGAGTTCGACTTTTATATGTATTTCATTACCATCTCAATCGAAATTTAACAGTGTAAGTAGTTTTTAGCTTAGTCATTAACAAAATATTTTTGATTATTTTACCCCGCACAGTACTTAAATTGTCCATAGGAAGATCAATCATTTTAACCAACCTTTACCAGTTTACTCTAGTAAATCTACGTTTAACACTTAGTCACAACAATTTTAGCATAGTTTTAGTCTCAATTTTTTTTTCCAAAATCGCGATGCACCATAAAGCCTTGCTATTTTTTCACAATATAAATTTTAAAAAAATCAAGGATACACACAGAAAAAACTCTGTGACGTGATGCTTTATATATTTTATACAGTATTTTTATACTTTATATTGTATTTTATACATACATATACAGTGGATATATGTATTATAATATTTGCTTAGTGTAGCCAATTCATGTATATAGGTTTTATCATACAAGGCTTTAAATAAAAAATATTAGTACTTACCTCGTTGGGTCAGTAGAAAAGTTAAATAATATTTTCCTCTAAATTATTATTATCACAAAATTCTTCTAAGTTTCCAGAAAGTAACAACTTCGGGCAACCTTTTAATAAAATAACGCTTACATTTTATCCCCTTTTGCTATAAATGGCTTTAATACACTAATTTGCTTTTCGTTTGAAGTTACCATCAATATTTCTCTATTTTGATTCCGTATCAGAATTATTGAATAAATCATCAGTGAAATTCCTACTAATGCGCTCAAAATTTTGGATGCCAATATAATCCGAGGACTCCAGACATAAATGAGTTTTAAAATCTTATGCGTGAGTTTGGGGATCGGTGGTTGAATCTGGAACAAAAATACAAGAAATCTATAGAAATATTTGCTTTGATAGGTACATACAAACGGATTATATTATATTTGATGACCTTGTTAATTCATCGCCATAGCACACATAACCATAACAAATTCTTTGGTTGAAATGAGAAGAAATCAAATATTAACAAAAAGATGTGTTATTCAAAAAATACATTTTTTTTTAAATCAAGGCGGAAACCGCGTTGTGTTATGGGTTTCTACATAAATCAGTCTTTGTGTCACTCTATAGGAAATATATTGTTTTCCTCTTATTTTTAAGTGGCACTAGCATGCAGTGGTTCACCGAATCGTGCCCAATCTTAGGTCAATATTACAGACCGCGACTCAGACTCTGATGTCTTTGTCATATTGATAGTGAGAGGAAGAGACAATCAATACTTAAGTATAGATCAAGACTTGAGGCTCCTTCTGAAATACAGGTCTAAGACAGGTGTTTGTTTTACTTTGTGACATGCCATGAGACATACTTTTGAAACGATAGAATTCCAATTCGCATACGAATTGCCAAGAATCGCATGAAAATCTCATACAAATCTTTTCAATTCGTATACGAATCGGAATTCTATTGTTTCAAAAATACGTCTCCTGGTCTTCCCTTTGGGCATATGCTCACTATTCGAGCGCTACGAAAAGTTTGACGTGTGAATCTGTATGCCTGTGTATCTGTGTCTGTCTAAGGCGTCGTAACTCCTAAACGAATAGACGGATTTCGATGCGGTTTTCTTTGTTTGATAGCTGACGTAAACGAGATAGTTAATAGCTTTATTTGTTAAAATTGGATCGTGGGAGATACATATTTCTTTAATTTTAGAGTAATATGACGTCGAAATCGAATTAAATGGTTTGGTCTCGCAGTAACAAAATATCATGGTTTTGTGGTGACTACTTGACTAGCACGAATTTTACCTCCGTCTTCCATAAGACCCTCACAACAAGTAGGAAGAAACAAACTTTAGTCTGCACCAATATTATAAAGAGGAAAGATTTGTATCATGTGTAACGAATAAACTCAAAAACTACTAGACCTATTTCAAAACGCAAATTCTTTCACCGTTACAATTTTCCCGAATTCCTACAGGAACGAAGTCCTGAGCGGGAAGCTAGTTAATTAAATAAATAACAAGTGAGATTACTCACGATTTCCACGTATCCGATGGGCAGCACCATATTAGAAAAAGCTTTGGCTTGAGGGAGGTAGCTCAGGTCCATCATGTTCAAATTGACTTGCACGGGGAAGTATGAATACAGCTGCATCGCTATTTTCTAGAATAGAAAGGTACCTGTATTAATATAATATTTTTTATTGCATAACAAAGTCAGAAAAAAAATCACAGATTTCTTGCCTCACACGACTATCGAGCACAATGGAAATGAATCTACAGAATTCGAAAAAATTGACGTTTTGACTTTTTGACTTTTTTCAAAAAGGTTAGGCTACAGGGCAAACCCTTAACCTGACCGTCTCTGTTTTAGGCTCAAATTGTAGCTGACTAAATTGCCCAGAGGAATTTTCAACTTGTTTCTTGATGTCATTCTTCGTTTCCAAAATATCGAGCGCCAAAATCAAAAATTCTGAAAAATTTTTTTTTTTTACTGTTTCGGTTACTCGTAACTTTTTTCGTTTTTGACTTTTTCAAATAATTATTTTTGAACCTTACAGCTCTTGTAATACATGTCTTTTGAGCTTTCTTTAAATATCATATCTTCACAACTCTCTGAGATATAAGGGGATTGTACTTTTTCGTAAAATCGGAGACTATACTGGAGCGAACGAAAAGACATTTCCAATGTCAAAAAAACATTTCCAATGCTCAATGACTAAAGAGTATGAGGCAAAAATGGCGGCCGGCCACGCTTCATAAGTATGTATATGTCAAATATTGCGCCTCCATATAAACAAATACTATACATACTCAAAGCCAATGCCACATGTGCCTTTTTATTATTCGAACGGCACGGCACGGCACTTAGAAATTTGAATTACCATTGCCCCCTATGTTCTCAGCTTGCAGTGTTAGTGTTACATAGGAGGCAATAGTAACACAATTTTGCCGTACCGTTTTCCGAATTATAAAAAGGCCCAATTTACGACCAGCTTTCCATCCGGGACTTTGGTCCCGTGGGAATTTGGGAAAATTATGTAGCATTAGTCTTAATCCAGGGTGTCAGCTACCTCCATGCCAAATTTTACCAACATTGGTTCAGCCGATTGAGCGTGAAAGAGTATAACATACATCCATACCAGATCCATACATACATCCTTCGATCAACTATAAAGAACATACTCGTACATCATATAAGCTTTCGTGTTTATAATTTAGTAATAGGTAGTAAGGATTGCTTTGATTTTTGGATGGAATGCGAGATGATAGATATCTATCTATACACTCACTGTTGCAACACCTCATGTCAATTTTTATAAATAAACGATACACACTCAAAAGTCCACACTAACGTTTTCTTTTGTGTCGTGGGTCCCTCGGAACATACATAAAGACAGACACAAACACCCATGACCCGAGAATAAATATTTGCCCCGACTGGGAATTGAACCCAGGTCCCGTCTATCGTAGAAGTAATTTCAGATACTTACTTATGTAAAAATAAAAAAGTTGGGGGCTTTCTGCTAACTTCTACATTTCTTATGTCATGTATGTTTTTTTTAGAAGTACATAATTATTTAAGGTATACCTACTGGCTCTATAATAATGTAGCTGTTTTTTTCAGGATCTGGCTTCATTCCGTCCACTCGTTTGTAAAGTTCTGGATCAATATCCAGGAAATGGACCTTACTGAGGTAAATAGGGAGACCTGTGAAAACAATATTTAGTTATATCAATGTAATTCAGGACTAATGCAACTCACTACCCTAACTTACAGTTAAATCCTAAATGTTATATACATACGCTCACGCCGACAATCCCTCACGGGGTAGGCAGAGCATCAGTGGTTCCAGAGCCACTGGATGCTACTTTTTTTTTCTTTACCAGCCCATAATACGTACCCACTGAGAGGCACAGGCATCCCTTCAAAACACGAAGGGGATTCAGGCCATAAGTCCACCAGGCTGGCCCAACGCGGGTTGGTGGACCGCTCGTCTTTCTAAAATGAATTTTCTTGGACGGGCGGGTTTCATCACGATGTTTTCCTTCACCGTTGAGCAAGTGATAGTTAGAAATCCGTTTATAAATTCGAAAAGACGAATTTAGTGGTACAGGCCCGCACCAGGATTTGAACCCGCGACCTTCGGATTACACGTCTGGCTCATTACCAAATGGGCTATCACCTGTCTTTTGGCTATCACCGCCTTGATGTCACGTTTGACACAAATTGTGAGGGTTGTCAGGTGAAACAAGACAAATCCTAAATGTTCTTTAAAATAAATCTATTTGACTTTGATTTTGCTATATAAGAAAAAAAATCTTACCAAAAAAGCAATCCGTTAAATCCAACATCCTGTTTTCAGTAACTTTAGGATCCAATGAGTAGAAACTGTCACTTAGATTGTACACAAGGCCGTCGAACCCTTCTTCTGTGACTATTTTCTTGTCGAAGGTCATAGGGAGTATCCTGCAGAGGCCGTTTCTGAATATCCTGATTGGAGTCTGAGGGGTGACAGGTGAAGGGTAGGCTATAGCTTCGTATGCATCTTTGAAGTCATCGCAGATTTCACTTTAAAAAACACAAAATTAAAATAGATATCTGTGTATTTATATAAAGTATTTATAAATTATATGTATGTGTAGTTGTATTTTTATGTAGTTCGTATTAGTATTTAGATTTCATTGGTTAATTGTGCACGTCTGTCTTTATTTATTTTACGCCTCTCACTGTCCCAGGTCTGCTGGAAGAAATTTCTTAAAGAAATAAGCTGTGCCTTTTGTGATCGTTTTTCTATTTGTCCGTATTAATATTTGTGTTTTTCCTGTGTACAATAAACTGTTAAATAAATAAATAAATTAAAACAAAATTAAAAAATTTCTGTAGACTTTAAAATTAGTTAGAGATGATTCTCCCCATGTAAGAATAACGCTATTCAGTTATAAATTGTTTTCATTAGTATTATCCTTCCTTCCTTACTAATATTATAAGTGTGAAAATAGGGATATTTGTTAGGTACGCTTTCACGCAACCGATCATCAAAAAACTTTGTACACATATTCTCGGAGGTACTAGAAGTAACATCTATAGGATACATTTTATAAAAAAAAAAAATGAAAGTCCACGCGGACGGAGCCGCGGGCGGAAAGCTAGTAATATTATAAATGTGAATGTAAGTTTGTTTGTTTGTTACGCTTTCACACCTTGAACCGATTTTTATGAAATTTAGTATAGAGATAGATTAGACCTTGAGAAATGCTATATGCTACATTTTATCCCACAGCTGGGCACGATATAGTCTGTAGTCCACACGGGCGGAAAGCTAGTTTTTTAACAAATTTAAAAATTGTTTAAGATCTAGTTTTGTGAACCATCATGTATCACCACTTCTGTGGCAGTAAACTTTGATTTGAAACTAAACTACTTTCCTCAAGAAAACCGTATGAAATGCTTAAAAATAGTTTGTTACTTCTTATTTTAAGGCAATCAGCGGATCGTTGAACATATCAAGTTTTTTTCATGTTTTGAGTTGTTCAGTTTCGTGAGCTAATTCACATCTTTAAATTGCGATAAATAAGTGAACCAATTAACAGTTTGCCTTATACAGGGTTACTTTTTAATCAGTACACAAATTTTTCTTATGGTGTCAGTAACGTTGATAGAACGTAAATAAGAGAGAAAAAAATTTTTTTTCCCAAAATTTTCAGATTTTGATACCCCTTTTTAACGTCTTAGAGGATGAATTTTGTAAAACGCAGGAAAACGGGTGTCACAAATGTGTTGAAGAGTACTGTTACCAAGTTTCAAGTCAATTGGACGAAGTTATTTTTTTTTCCATACAAAAAAATTGATTTATTTTCATGCTTCAGACGATCTAGCTTGAAATTTTTATATGAAACGATATAAAACAAAAAAATACGGGTCTGTTAAATTTTAATAAATATTACGTACAAAAAATTTGTGTACTGATTAAAAAATAACCCTGTATTGCAACCACAACCCAGATCCTAGAATAGAATAGAGATTAGAATAGAAAAAATCTTTATTTGATAGGACATTCACCTAAAACAAGTCAAGATTACATGAAATACATACAAAAGTATATTAAATGATTTAAATACATAATACATTCTTTTGACCATACTGACTCTACACCTATTCGCAAAGGTGCAGTCTTCCCCTAAGGACAAAAATGTCGCTCGCTCGGTTGAATACGATCCTTTACGAAATCCTTGTTTTAATGGCGGTTTTTTTATCGTGTAAATTAGCCTTAAGTTTAAATGCGAATTCAGTTTATAAATAAAGCCGGTTGAAACAGAATCGGGACGTTTTTGTACGTCAAAAAACAAGGCGAACGAAAAAAACTGTCGAAAACCGGCTTATGTATTTTTTGTATGAGAAAAATTACATAAATCGATTTAGACATTGTCTATGTGGTGTTTTTTTGTGGTAAAGCAATTAGTTTTGTAGGTCAATGGTCGATATGCAGTCTCTTCCTGAAATGACTGGTTTGTCAGAAGCCTCCGGGCAAACCCCAAGATACATTCCAATTTCAGCCTTTGCCTAAGTATTTATAGTCAAACCTAGGAGTTACTAACTTTTCAAGCCCGAAACAGATTAAAAATAATCTGTTTCGGGCTTTGCCTAGTCGATCCTTGAAGCTATTGGCAGACTTGGTCAACCGCCGATCTGTACAGGTCCCCGATTCTGTAACTTCAGTTGTGTGTCGGTGGAATGGAGGCCATTTTATCTGTTCAGGTGGCGAAATTGAGAACTATTTAATTTTCATATATTTACTTGCTGGCAAACAACGTAAAGTTGCAAACTACCTAGCAACTAAAAATGTTGGTGGTGGCGCCACCAGTCAAAGCAGCCGTTTTGATGTATGAAATTTGGACAATTCTTAATTTCGCCACATGAACGGATAAAATGGCGACCATTCCATCGACACACAACTCAAGTTACAGAATTGGGGCCCTGTACTGTAATATGTTATTGTGCAATTCTAAATGTCATAATGCCTCATCATGTGATAATAAATACTAATTTTTAATTTTAATTGTGGCAATATTAAAACTTAAAATTTAAAAATGACATTTTATTACACCTAATCTAACAAACTGAGACATTCTAGAGGTCTGACCAGTCAAACCTATTTGAAGTTAGACTGGTCAGACCCCGATCTCATGAAATTAAAATTTCGATGTTTGCCTTACCAAATTAGCCTCTCCTAGGTTTGACGAAAATTCTTTAGTCAGAGGCCGAAAAACTTCATTTATTTGGGAATTTAAATTAGTTAGCAAAGCTAGGGGATGAGTCACTTCATGACATTGAACAAATTTTCCCTAGGAAAACGATATGAAATTCTCAAATAAATTGTTGATTTCACATAAAAAGGCAAATCAGGTTGATTGCGTGAAATTATTTTCATATTTTCACCTATACTGGGTGAAAAAGAACCTCCTAGCTATATTCAAAATCCTGAACCAGTATCACTCAAAGAACACATTTATGAAATAAAAAAGGGAAAAATTTATTCTAAGGCGGCACATCTGAACTTGGCAAAAATGGTGTTTTTCTCTAATAATAATTAGGTATAATAAATAATAATTATTATTGTAGTTATACTGTGTTACTATCACTTTCAGTAATCATAATTATTTTTATTATTATTTTTATTACTAAAAATCAATATTCAGTGATTAACAGCCAATCTAAATATATAAAAGGAGAAACTGACTGACTGACATATCAACGCACAGCCTAAACGGCTAAATGTAGGTACTTGAAATTTGGAAGGGACGTAGCTTAGATACCGTAGAGGTGCTCTAAGAAAGGAATTCCTGAAATTCCCACGGGAACGGGAATTAGTGGAAAAATCCTTTTGTATGAAAAATCTAAACCGCTTAAGTTAGACGCTTGAAATTTGACATGCAGGTACTTTAGTAAACTTAAAGCTTAGTTGCAACAGGATATTGCAAAATTCCCACGGGAACGGGAGTTAGCGGGAATAAACTTTTGTATGTAAAAATCTAAATCTTAAACTAAATTAATGGACCGTCAATAAAGTGTAATCTGTTCAAAAGAAAAAAATTACACGGAAACGAAGTATAACGATAAAATAACGCGCTATGTAGGTACCTTAGATAAAATAATTTGTATCTATTTTCTATGGAATTCAAACCTGCTTCTCAAAATAATTAAACCACTACACTAGGGCAATAAAAAACAACACGGCCCATTATGCTACAGTCAAATTTTTGTTTTTGGGTCCAGTGTCCATACAAAATTAAAAATGTATGAGTCACTGACTTCAATCTCAACAATGGTTCTCTTAAATTAAAATAGAATAGAAAAACTTTATTCAACTAACACAAACAACAATAAAAAGTAGATAACTAGTGTCAAAAAAGGAATTAATTGATGAAACATAAACATTCGGGGAAGCTGACCGAGCTCCCGTTGCACGAAACCCTACCTACCTCACGAGGTGGCAGCTTAGAAATGTAATGTAATGATAGATACTACTTAGGAGCACTGGATTTTAGTAGTTTGCCATCGCATATCCTGGGAGAAGTATTTTTTTTCCTTCTTGTATAGATCAGGTGGCAAGATGAAACTGATACAGATCGATTGCCCTAGACGTGCCGTTTATGAATATATATGGTTGCCTGCATTCAGCCTGGCAGTTTTCCTGATCAGCCACCTAGAACAATATATGTCAAAATCTTGTTCGAGGTAGCTGAATAGAAAAACTGTCTGGCTGAATGCAGGCAACCATATATATTCATTAACGGCACGTCTAGAGCGATCGATCTGCATTAGTTTCATCTTGCCACCAGATCTATACAAGAAGGAAAAAAAATACTTCTCCCAGGATATGCTTCTTCTAGGATATGCAATGGCAAACTACTGAAATCCAGTGCTCCTAAGTAGTATCTATCACTACATTACATTTCTGAGCTGCCACCTCATGAGGTAGGGTTTCGTGCAACGGGAGCTCGGTCTAGCAACTTTTGAAACTACTTGGTTTTATTTCTCCAGTTTTCCTGTTTTTTGCGGACTATAATGCCTATTAGCAAATAACCACACACGAAAAGTCATTCAGTTATTTAGATGACTTTTTTTGTAAGTTTTTTTGTTTTTGTTTATTTTTTTAAAAGCGCTCAATCATTTTCGATAAAATTGATATGAGACCACTTCAAGAGCGTATTCTTTCGAACATAAAAATAATTTTGAAAACCGGCCGACAGAATTATCGTGTAACAAACATACAAAATAAAAATAAATATACAGTCGAACTGAGAACCTCTTCCTTTTTGAATTCGGTTGAAAATACGCAATTTTTTAGTTTCTGTTCTACTTACCACTCATCAGGATCTTGACTTTCACCCATGTTTAGCTTTTTGTGTCCATTCCTCGTTTTCACAATGAATTTGTCATAGACAGTTGCCCCAACTTCCAGACGGTTTTTAATGTGTTTGTCAAAGAGCTGTAAAAGCAAACAAACATGGTGTTAGTATAAACCGCAATAGGAAGTGCTTCTGTTTCTTTAATGTCTCTTAAAAACAGTTGATTTTCAAATGACAAGAACAAGCATTTCAAAATCAACTTATACGATTATTCGTAGGTTCGTTAGTTGATGAATGTAAACTTCTTGCTCCAGACTTGAAAACTCATGCAACGCTTAGAAAGAAAGAAAAATAGATTTTACGGTTTCTGAGACTACAACTACCATACACCTACCCTATCCATAACTCCAATTTTATCAAAATAAATGACTCCAGGCAGTAGTGTATGTCCCATACTGACGATTGGATCCTTGTATCCCCAAATGTATTCCGCAGCTGTTTTCTGGACAAAGGGCTTGGAATTTAGCTGTGACGTCAGCATTCTGAAGCTCATACGTGTCAAGGTATTGTATGTGCTGATTGTGGAGCCTAGGCCCTTGAAAAAAAACAAACAAAAACAGTTAAAGCATCTCTCTATGATGGAGAAAAATTATGGTGGCGACCTCAATGTACGCCACTTACGATGTACCTACCCCTACTTTCTTTCAATAAACTGTGTTATTCAGAATTAGCAATGATCTGAATACAAAGTGGCTAACATCCAGGTGTCGAAGTTTGTCTTACCGATATTATTATAAGGTGACAAAAACAAAATAACCTGAATTTTTTCCATTAATCAAATGATTTGCGAAAGTTAAAAATTCAACAATAATTATACATTGAGTTTTTTATTCTCTTTTTTGCTGATTCCTAATACGAAATCCATTTTAAAATGTAAGATGGCGGACATGCATTTTTTGTAAAAAAAACCGTGATGGGTTTCGTTTTTATAAAGTTATCTGAATACCGGTATTTTTATTATTCTATAGTAAATCCAATGTGTACGTACCAGAAACGGAATATTAGGCATGTTGACATTGACAAGATCAGGGTCAGCCATAGACATGTTCAAGATAAACTCTAGTTTATTGCGCGGCTCGTATCTGATGACTCCTGCTTCCAGGTCCAACTCCAGACCATCGTTGTACCGGGTTTCTCTAAAATGCATCAAAGGAATTATGAATACCATCAAATGATAGTTAATTTATCAGAATTTATCCCTTTCGGGAAAGGCAAATAAAACTATGTCCATGCAGTCATGTCTTCAGTGAAAAATCTTTAATCTCTAACTTAACCTATGCCCTAAGCTCCTCATGTTCTGCGTAAAACCGGATTGCGTCTGTTTTACGAAAACTGGCCGCGAGAAGCACAACTGCGAGATCTTTATCGGTACTAAACGGAGCAGAAACACTGTTATCATTTGATTTTTTATCACTACACGAATTTTAGTCAATTTACTGCATAATACACTATCACTTTTATACAGAAATATGTTTAATATTATAATACAAAAGTTTATTTTCGTATATTGTCGATCGTAACATTTTTACCACGATAAATGGCAGTGAGACTTTAACAAAGTCCTTTCGATGTTCGTTCGGAATATTGGCAGAGTTCCGTAATTACTTGTTTCTATTTCAAACATTGTTCATAAACAATTTTTTTGCGTTAAGAACGTAATTTGCTTAATAATATGTTAGTTGCCCATCTTTATAAGAACTATTTACGTCTTTTATTTAATTTTTTGTCTATTACTGTAAGGCTAACATGCCTATTTTTGTTAGTAATATGAGTTTTTTTAATGTTCATTAGGTACCGAAACTTGAAAGACAAAGGCTAATCTGTGCGTTTCTTTTGTTGAAAGTTTTAATCTTTAATGATTAAATACATACATAAGCGCACGCCTTTATCATATTGGGGTAGGCAGAGACCACAGATTGCCACTTGCTACGATCCAAACAAACCTCTTTCGCTTCCTCTACCTACATTCATAATTAGCTTCATACATGCTCTTCGGATTCGCGTACTCCTATCACGGCCTTTTCTTAGTACATCACCAATGTGGTCTAAGTACGTTCGCCTAGGGCGCCCACTTCTGACCCTTCCAACTACATTCACACTCTTTATTTATTTCTTCAATCTTCTTTCATTCATTCTTTCTACATGATCAAACCACCGCAACATCCCTTTCTCTATCCTCGTCACTATATTATTATCTTCCTTCATTGCTCTTGAATCTCGCTATTTCTCACCCTATCGCTCAATTTCACACCACACATGCTTCTCAAGGATCTTATTTCCACAGAATTTATTCTACTTTCATTCTTTTTTTGCCATACCCAACACTCACTACCATACATTAGTGTAGGAACAAGCTCGCCATTATGGACAGCTAATCGTGCCATTTTGGACACATTGCAGCTACCCATAAAGGCGTGCAGAGCCCCATTCACTTAATTTCCCACTTTTACTCTCCTTTCAATATTGCTTTCATGTTATCCATCTCTTGTAAACTTACATCATAAATACACAAACTCTTTCACTTGTTCTAATTTCTCACCATCAATCACAACATTGCACTCTGTCATATCATCCTCTCTCTCAAATATCATTACTTTCGTCTTACTAACGTTCACTTTCATTCCTTTCCTTTTGAACGACTTATTCATAATTGTCACTCCTGCAACTCCTTCTCTGATGACGCGATCAATACCTGGTCATTGGCATATAGGAGGCATTTGACGAGCAACTCACACAATCTTAGTGCATATTCACTTTTTTTCAAATCTGTCAGACAACTATCCATGAACAAATTGAACATCCTTGTCTCACACCCCTTTGGATGCGAAACCAGTCTGTGTTAGTCTATTTATTCTCACACAAGCACTGAAATCCTTGCAAAGAGATTTCAGTGTTCGTATGAGAAAGCCGTCCACTCCATACATTATGGCAAGTGTAGACCACAAATCATTCCTTACCATTTTATCTTAGCGGCCTTTTCCAAATCCACGAAAGCGCAATACACCTTTTGGTATTAACCTAAAAGCTTTTCGGTAATGCATCGCAAGGAAAAGACCTGATCCATACATCCCATATCTTTCTTAAATCCCGCTTGCACATTCCACATTTTTTCTTCTGTGTCTTTCACAACCCTTTCAATTAAAACCTTTGCATACAATTCACTAACCACGCTGAGAAAACTAATGCCACGAAAATTCTTACACTCCTGCTTTGAACCTTTGCCCTTATAAAGCGGAACTATGACGGCTTTCGTCCAGTTATCCAGCATTCTGCCACTATTCCAGCATTTCACTACCACTATGTCACTACCAGGTATCTCTTTCTTTTCAAACTTCTCTTTCAAACTATTTATATACTTCTCTCTGGTGTCATGCTCTTGCAATCTTTCCACTTTTATGCGTTCTAATTTTGTGGTAGATACAGGCACCCTATGACGCCATCGTTTGAACAGACCCATAACTCGGCTTACTACCAAAAAATGATCAGTCCCTACGCTGACACCTCGGTAAGCTCTAGTATCTACTACCAAACTTTTCAACCTTTCATCTACAATCACAAAATCTATCATACTTCTCTGATTCTCTCTTTGCCATGTATACAAATCGATCTTTTTATGTTAGAGCATAGTGTTCGTCACACAATGATTCCTTTCAAAACATACATCCAAAAAGACTCCCATCATTCTCATTCACTCTTTCATAATATCTGTCTCATTTCACACCGACCCACCCGTTAAAATCGCCTAACATTATAATCCTTTCATTTTGTTTAAATTTATCTCTCATTTGTTAATCTCTTTCAAACTTTCCCGGTACTCCTCATTCTCGACTTGTGACGTCCTGTCATTTATGGGGGCATATACCCCAACGACAATAAATCTCGATAACCCAATTTTGAGTCTGATCCAGAGGAGTTTTGGGCTCACATACTCAAATTCATTCACATACTCAGACATTCTATCAGAAAGGATGAGTCCCACACCTTGACAGCCCCTTGATGTAGTTGGGACACCTGACTAATACGCTGTGAAAGGTCCATGTTTGGTGGAGTCACATCCCCTCCGATTAGTTTCATTCACGCACAACATATCAGTTCGTATTTTTTCCATCATCTCACATACCTCATCGACTTTATCATTCATTCCTCCCTGTACATTCTACGTAGCTAAGCGGCATTCAGCAGACCACTTTTTGCCTTCCCGTGGGACATGGCGTGACGGGTGGCGAACCACGTAGCCGTCATTTTCTGAAACTCCTAGTAAATTTTGGTTCATTTGTGTTCCCACGAGCAGCAAGGGAAATAAATGTCCATCCCAGCAGAGCCTCGCATGCTGAAGTAAGGCAAAACAAGTCACCGGATTGCCTGTTCCTGGGACGTTATAGGCACGCGCGCAACTAGACTTGCCCCTAGCCATGCGTCTCTCGGCGCAGCAACCTTAGATTGGCGGTAGGGAGAAAGGATTGAAAAGGGGAAAGGATTTTTTGGATAAATTGGGAAGGAGAGCAAGGTACATATGGGATACTGTTACCGTGGAGGAAAACGGGATAGGTACCAGTAGCTCGGGGGCCGGGGTCGCATACCCGTATGTCTAAAAAGCAGTTATCGTTCAATTAAATGATGAAAGATTATAATATATGTATTTTAAGATCTCTGTCATAATTAAATACAAAATTAAGATTACGAAAAACTAGATCAGTACGTTTTGATTTTGTGATATTATTGGTAGACAAAGAGAAACTTTTCATTAGTTATCGCGTCACATGAAGTCTTGATTTGGTTTCTCAGTAAAGAAGTTTCTTGGTTTGATTCTTTGGAATTAACTTCTTGTACAATATTTTGATAAGAATAAGGGAAGCCCTCCCCACGCAAAACCCGCTATATAAGTATATACTTACTTATAAGTAAAAGGCCCGATTTCTTCTACCTTCAGCTTCTCGTCTTGTCCAGAAAGGAAACTTTCATGGTTGGTAACATTAAATAGGTAAACTTTTAAATAAATTGTATGGATGGGTTTCTTTAAAAATTCGTGTAGTCCTGAACCGTTTGTTAACTGCATCCTCTGAAATGCAAAGTTAATTAAATTAACAAATGAATTTCTCCAAATACGCGATCAATGTGTAGGTAGAAATAAGTGACGATCCTTTCTTATCATTCGGTATAATCGAGTATGTAGGTTTGAAAAGCCCTAACGACAAAATTCTCAAACTGCTAAGTCACGATACAAAATAAAACACGATACGATATAAAATAATCTAAAACCAAGAATAACGCTGTGGTTTTGTTTGACATGTAAAAATAATAATCAGCGGCTTTAAATAATCCAAATTTTTAACTTTTAAACGGCTGAAACAATTTTGGAAAACTATAACTAAGAACGCCCACTCGATTATGTCAGCCTTAAAACAAAAACAATCGGTCCGTTAGCTTAGGAACTAAAATGCCACAGACAGACACACAGATACACACGTCAAACTTATAACACCCCTCTTTTTTCGCCGGGGTTTAAAAATAGATACTTTAAGTTCTTGAAGATACTATAGGCCAAAAAACTACAGTTCAATAGCCTAATCTAAGCTCATTTAACCCATTCTGCACTTAGTTATCTATACATTAAATTAGACCAAACTTGGCCTAGGACCTACACAATTTAGTTTATCTCAAAGCATTAAATCGCCAACTTTGTTTACATTTTGCGATTATTGTTAACATGTGTGATTTATTCATAACTTTAACAATTACTTTTTGATATTTTACCACGAAATAATTAGTGCGTCTGGATGTCCAAATCAGGTTAGTAATAAAAATGATAATAGCGGTCATTGACACAGTGTGCCAAATAAAGCAAGTTTTATTTATAAACATCGATTGGACAAAAGTAAAATATTTCCCACATAGTTTTAAGAAGTCTGTATTCATAACGTTCCCCCAAAGTGTTAATAATTTTAAAAATTATGAGATGGGTTAACTGTTGACCTCAATCTTGATCATAAGGTCAAAGATGAGGTCGACGATGGAGCGAGTTAACCCAGAAAATGCCTATAAAGGCACTGGTACTCCCACGCACCGACGGAACACAGCAAGCTGTTTGGCTTCGGACTTCGGTAGGAGGGTGGTCGCGAACCAGACGGTCCTTTACAGAGCCTACCACACCGCATGAGACCATAGGACGACACTTCAGATTCAGAAAAAAATGAAGTGTCGTTGCCTGGGATGGATTACTAGAAGGCAGGTCTCATTTGTGTTTCCTTAGTCGCCTCTCACGACACCCACGGAAAGAGATGTTATTCTCAACCGATTACCACACGGTTAGGTTAAATGAAGAAATCGTAGACTTTTCTATTTAGTGGCCTTTCAATATAACATAAACAATTGCAGTTCATAAGTAGCACTTCTCTGTCTTCCCAGAGTTAATTCCTGGTGTTAAGGGTTAGTAAAATAATAGTTATGAGGTGACAATTAAAAAAAAATAGATATCAGGATATTGTAACGATGTTTCTTAAAGAACATTACAAATCCAAGAAATATATAACAACTCTTGTAAATTAAAAATGTTAAAAATCTCAATCTCATTCTCGAAGAACATCATTCAGTCATAGAGAAAAAATCTGATCCTAGAAAGTTCTTGTGCATAATTTAAGGTCACTTATTATTATAACATAATATGCAATTCAAATCCTTAATGTTAATAATCATATTAAAAGAATTTACAACTAAATAATTTTCCACTTCAAAAACGTAAGAGTCACCGACTTCAATCCCAAAAAGACAATTTTTTCGAGAGTTTCCCTCAATTTCTTCAGGATTCCACCATCAGATCCTGGTTTCCTTACCATGGGACCACCCTTGGGATACTCCCTTTCCAACAAAAAAATAATAATCAAACTCGGTTCATAAACGACGAAGTTATCCGCGGACATACATAAAAAAAATATATATATATATACGGTCGCATTGAGAAACCTCCTCCTTTTTTGAAGTCGATTAAAAAACACTATAAAACTATTAATTAAATAAGCTAACGAAATAACAAATGACATCTTTGTAGTACAGACGGCCGCAACACAGGTTACCACACGCGTGCACTCTGTGGTTTTGTGATAAGAGCAGTTTTACAATGAAAATGGAGTAACCTGATGCGATGGCCTCTGTAAATATAATAAAGGACTTACATACATACATATTTCGAGTTGGGATTCGAACGCTGTAGCATATTCTCCACTAGTATCTAGATTAATTAAGAACTTAAAAAACTGATTTTGAATAATTAATTTTCCTCGAGATACGTTAGCACTCAAAAAAAAGTGTACCTACAACGTTTTTATAAGATAATCTGATCTAGTGAACATATATTGATTGACGCCTTAAAATACTGAAAACATAATGTTTCTGATTTTGGTTCTTGAGGAAAAACGATTATTTTTCTGAGGTTTTGTTATCTAATTCACCCTATAAATCTTATAACACTTACATATGATGTGATCAGCTGGATTGTATCCACAACAGTCAAGAATACTACAATAATCAGGCAGAGAAACCCCACAAAGAAACATATTAACGCCTTTTCTGGAAAAAAGCAGGAAAACATCCAAAATAAGCATTAAAAAAACACTGCAGATTCAAATGCCCATACTAAGGTTTTACTTTGTGTTGTGGAAACCTTGAAACATACACAAAGACCGACACAAACAGTCAAACACCCATGACCTGAGAACAAATATCTGCAAATATTTACACAAATATGTATTTGCCCCGACTGGGAATCAAACCCAGGACTCCACCAAAGCGGACGTCAAAAACGTGTCTTACTTCTGCTATCCAACTAACTAACAGGAAAGCTTGTTCCTGTTAGCAAGGTCACGGAGGTCAGACGGCACCCCAGTAAATAGTCTCATTTAACAAAATATGGATTGTGGCCAAGCGCACGCCTGATAAAAGGGATAGAAATAGATGAAGAATTAATGCACTGCACTCCCAAAACAATGGTTTTTATGCCTCGTCTTTGTGAAAATTCAATAATATGATTAGTCATGGTTATTCCTGATAATTGTTATTTACCGGGATTTAAAATAGTTGTTGAAAGAGGTTTTAGCAAGACTTTTAAACCTTCACGTGCTTATTGAACACATGGTGTACGAGATTTGTATCGCACGCGGCGTAAACAAGCACGCGACGGGTAGGATGGTTTTAAAGCAAACAGCGATCCATGTTTCTTAAACAGACATGAGTTGTCTGATCTAGGAAACTTAGTTTTTCTGAGCTCATACTGGGTGACCTTAAAATACTTAACAAAAATTGAGGATATCAGCCAACGAAACTGAACAATTTCCTTAGAAATATGAAAAAGAAATTTCACCTCTGCGAACAGCTGATTTGCCTTTGTATGGGAAATCTATTTTTTTTTAGTGTTTCGTATTTTTTCCTTTGGGAAAGTTGTTCAGTTTTATGAGGAGAATCATAGCGTAATTTTCTCTAATTAATTTCAAATCACCCTACAAACCGAATCCCTTTAAAGTTCGAGTGAATAGGCTTCTTCTGTGTGAGCTTGCTACATCCTCGACCGCATCTTGGCCCTTGTGCTAGATTTCGGAATAGAATGAAACCATTTTTTTTTTAATCATTGGACCCTTTTATAATTCGAACGGCACGGAAAAATTGCCTCCGCCCAGCTTCTAGCAGTACTAGAAACATAGTACATATAAAGAGTGACTTTTTAATCAGTACGCAATTTTTTCTTACGGTGTCAGTAATGTTGATTTAACGTAAATAAGGAGGAAAAAATTGTTTTTTCCAAAATTTTCAGTTTTTGATACCCCATTTTAACGTCTTAGAGGCGTTTTACAAAACGCAGAAACACGGGTGTCACAAATTGTGTTAAAGAGTACTATTACCTAGTTTCAAGTGAATTGGACGATGTTTTTTTTTCATACAAAAATTTTGATTCATTTTCATGCTTCAAACGATCTAGCTTGAAATTTTTATATGAAACGATATAAAACAAAATTTGCGTACTTACTGATTAAAAAATAACGTGGTATACAATTTTGCAGTTAGAATTATAAAAGGCCCATTAGCTTCATCTATTCTTCATGTGTAGGTGCTTGTAGAGTAGTAAGTAAAGTTTGAAACTTACTTTTGACTTTATTCCGAGTAGTTCGTTCGCCGGCAATGATAAGCACCATTATTTATAAAATGTTCTAACCCTCTAAGCGCGAGTGGCCTAATGGCCGTCACGAGATAAAGTGTTAACGTTTATCAAATAGCAATAATCAGATTGAGTTAACCAGTTTTAAACGCCTACTTATTATGTACAGAAACATCCCTCAATTAGGATTACACTCAAGCTTTTATGGTGCTGCATTTAAGGCTCAAATTAGATCGAACTTGTTTTTGAATTTATGGAGTTTGTGTGTAACATTCACATTACCTCTAGATGCATTTGCGTTAATTTAATTATGACATTTGGAACTAGTTTTTCATGAGTATTAATAGATTTTTCCCATTTCCCGTTTTCTTTTAATTAAATTAACGTTAACGTTAGTTACCTAAGAGACAAAAACTAATTTTAGACCGGCGCGCGACATAGTGAAATATACACATCAACCGGTCTAATAATATTGCACGATTTTTCATACAAAAGAGGTCTGTTTGAGAAGGTATAAAAGCATACTCGAGATACATGGAGGGCTATAATTTTTGAGACGATCAAATGCGAAACGAAACGAAACGAAACGAAACATCATTCCTCAACTCCACTAACGTTTGTGAAGTGATTTGATGCATAAATAACTAGTAACTGGCAAATAACTTCCAAGTCCATTGTGCACTGTAAACATTTTTGAAGTTGTGTTAGTGTATATAAAATCAAAACTAGCGCCAATGTGAAGTGACTAAATGTGAATTAACTAAAATTGCGCTATAAATTAAAGTGATTAAACTGTAAATAAACTAGATTTTATGTGAACGTTAAAATTAATTAATAAAAGAACCGGTTAAAAACATCTACCTTCATAACTAAATAATAGGACTTAAATAATACGAGTCGCTAGGGAAGGGTGATTTCGAAACTTTGAATAGCGAACAGTTGGTGCATTGGAATTATCAGTGCCTTGGACGCGGCTAGTGCCGGTTCGAATCCCTGAGCGGACAAGAGGACTTTTTGTATTTTTTTTTAATTTTGTTTATTTTTTAATTGGTGCCGGGTTCGAATCCTTCTACAGACAGTGGACTTTTTTGTATTTTTGTATTTTTTTTATTTTTTTTATTTCTACTTTTTTTGTTCGTGAATTACAATGAGGTGCCTGGCTTGTAACGCCGGAATCCTTTATGAAGAATTGAAGTGTATTCTATGTAAGGGCCACTACCATCGAGCATGTCTGAATATGACTACTGCCCATTATAATAGTCACCTTCACGAAATAAAAAAATCATGGCGATGTGAATCGTGCTCGCGTGTTTCAACTCGTCCAAGGAAAGATGACACACCCGTTCGCGGAGCTCACCAGATTTCACCTCAAAATCAATCGGGTGACGTAGCTGAAAGCACTCAGCCAGAGGAAAAATTGAAATCTGATAAGGCTGAAACTTGCCCTATAACCTACAATCAACTATCAGAACTCCTGGATTGTAAACTTCAGAAAGTTACGTTAGAAATGAAAAAGGAAATCCGCGACACAGCTGAAAAGTTGCAAAAAGAATTTAATGACACAACTAATTATTTATGTCAACAGCTTGACGATCTGAGAAAGGATTTGGCTGTATCTAATCTCAAGATCAGTGCATTGGAGATAGAAAATGAGGCACTCAAGACTGAGGTGAACCTCTTAAAATTTAAGAAGACAGAACATCCAGAATTAATATCGCTGCAAGAGACTGTCACAAAACTTCAATCAGATTTGAACGAAAAGGACCAGTCTTTATTGCTTAATGACGTGGATATTTCTGGATTACCTGAATTTCCTGGCGAATCAACTGTACATCTTGTGAAACTTGCAGCTATGAAGCTCGGAATAACCTTGGAGGACAAAGACATTGTCAGTGCCAAAAGGGTCGGCTCTCAGCGCCTCGTTGTTGATGAAGGAAAGAAAAATAATCCTCGTTCCCGTCTGATTGTCCTACGCTTGGCAAGGAGTGCGTTACGGGATGATCTTCTGAAACAATGTCGTGTACGTCGTGGAGCTGCAACTGATGGTCTTGGTCTTCCTGAGCATGAATGCTGCCGTTTCCATATTAATGAGAGATTAACAAAGATGAATCGTGTACTCTTTAAGAAAGTTCGTGATAGGTGCCAGGCCCTTGGCTGGAAGTACTCCTGGACGCGTGAGGGTCGCATTTTTGCTCGGAAGACTGACACTTCACAGGTCCATATCTTCAGAATGGAAACAGATCTGGATAGGGTTTTTATTCGCAATGCCTCCACTGCACAAAATGTCTAAATCTTGTACATCATTGATTGTATTTGCAATGTTTTGGTTAAGTCTTTTTAAAGTGTATAGCAGCTATTTTAATATAATGTTTAAAATTTTTAATATTTTTGAGGTTTATTCCTGTAAAGACAAAATTTGTTCTCCTGTCACAACATACCTTTACTTCTGTGTCTTTTGTTTAATTCTAACGATGCTCATCACTTTTGTTTTTATCAAATCGCATTCCCATGTAATGCCATTGTCATTTATGTATTCTACGTATTCGTCATCTGCAGTGAAAGGGCCTGACCTGTTTAGTTCGTACTACTTAATTCTATTTTTTTTTTTCTTACTTCTATTATTATTTTGAAAATGATTAAACAAAAACATCTACGAATTGGTCTTTTTAATGCTGGTTCCCTGAATACCAAAAAAAATGAGTTTACTGCAGCTATGCTACAACATTCACCTGATATATTTGCAATTAATGAGACCTGGCTTAAAAGGGGTGAAGAAGGCTGTGCTCCTAAAATACCGGGCTATCGCTTTGTTAATGAACCACGTGTACTAGGTACTCGCAAGAGTGGAGGTGGGGTGGGTTTTTACATAAAACGTGTGCTGAACGGTCAACGTTGCTCATTTCCACCAACTAAAGACGTAGAACAACTATGGATGAAGTTTAATATAAACTCATTCACTATTATTGTTGGTACTGCCTATAAACCACCTTGGCTTAATATTGATATATTTATTGAGGCGCTTACTGAATCCATTACTTCTTTTCCAAAGCATGACAGGCTCGTATTAGTTGGAGACTTTAATGTTAATTTATTAAATAAAGATGAGTCGAAATCCAGAAGTTTGTTATCATTTTTTGAATATATTAATATAACCAATTACGTCACAGAACCCACCCATTTCACCGAGGACAGTGAGACACTCATTGACCTGCTGTGTTCAGACAGTGTTATTTCGGATATAGTTGTAGATCATATCAGGGAACTTGGCAAACATGCTATAGTTTATGGGAGTCTCAACATTAAAAAGGAAAAACCAAAGCCAAAGACGATAACATACCGTCCTCTTAGGAACATTAATTTGGCAATTTTCAATGAACTTCTTTCTAATACGGATTGGACTTTTATTACAAATCTTGGCTCTGTTAATGACAAAGTAAAGTCTTTTACAGAGTTTTTAGAAAATTTGTACGATTTATTTAGTCCCACCAGTAGTCTAACTTTGAAGGATAAACCCAAACCCTGGTTAACGTATAACATTAGACACATGATGAAAATACGTAACGAAGCACATAAGAAGTATAAACTTACACAAAACGATTCTGATAGGACTCAATACAAAACACTCAAACATCTAGTTAATTCCAGTTTATTTTACGAGCAGAAGGCATACTTTTCTCAAAAAATTAATTTAAATAACAAGCAACCAAAGGCACTTTGGAAAAACCTCAAGCGAGATATCCTACCAAATTTCAAAGAAACGCCCGAAATTCCTTTAGAGATAAATGACCCCAATAAGATTAATCAGCATTTTGTGAATGTTCCCGGTGATGGAATTGTACCTAATAGTATATTTTTGGATTTTGAAAGTAGCAAATTCGGCACTTCATATTTTTCGTTAAAAACTGTAGACGAAGCTTCTATTTCTAAAATAATTTTATCGTTAAAATCTAACGCACAAGGCTGTGACGGCCTTACAGCTGATATGTTATTATTGTCTCTGCCCTATACCTTGACAGTAATTACGGATATTATTAATACCTCAATTCGTACTTCTACTTTCCCTTCTGCGTGGAAAGTCTCATTAGTGCGGCCGATACCTAAACATAATGATCCCCAGGACTTTAAGGACTTAAGGCCAATCAGCATATTGCCTTGCCTTTCGAAAGTTTTGGAAAGAGTGGTTTATCAGCAGCTCTTGCTTTATCTAGAATGCAACGCTATTTTACCTCCTTTTCAGTCAGGATTTCGAAAGGGTCTGGGAACGAACACGGCTCTTCATGACGTTATTGACGAGATACTCACTGCTCAAGATGCAGGAAAAGGCACCGCTCTGATACTCTTGGACTACTCTCGAGCCTTTGATTCAATAAACCTCTTGCTACTTCTTGCGAAGTTAAAATACTATGGCTTTGAACACTCGGCTCTTGGGTGGTTCCAGAGTTATCTTACTGATCGTGCACAAAGAGTGAAGATAGTAAAAATGGATGGTAGTATAGAACTATCAGATCTAACACCAGTTAACCGAGGTGTTCCCCAGGGCTCTATCCTGGGACCGCTGCTATTTATTTTATACACATCGGATCTCATAAAATGCATAAAGAACTGTCGTTATCAATTATACGCGGACGATTTACAACTGCTCATGTCTTTTCATCCTAATGACATTATTGCATCTCTTGAGAAAATTACAGATGACTTGAATCGCTTGTGTGTTTGGTCTGCTAATAATTCATTAGTCTTAAATCCTTCCAAGACTAAATACATTTTGTTTGGTTCCAAAAAACAAATGCATTCAATGTTGTTACATAATCCTAAACTTGTAATGCAGAGCGAGGAGATTGAGCTTGTCGCAGAAGCACGTAATCTTGGCATAGTTATGGACTCTAACTTGCGATTTGAAAACTACGTGGCAGGTCTAGTCCGTAACTGTTTTTACAGACTCAAGGTGCTCTACGGTATACGTGAGTTTCTCAGTACGAATATCCGTATTTTACTTTGTGAGACACTAGTCTTGTCTAAATTGAATTATTGTATGACATCTCTGAGTCCCTGTCTCTTATCCAGAACTCAGAAACTTCTACAAAGAGTTCAGAACGCCTGCATAAGATACTGCTTTCCTGTTTCGCTTCGCTCACACGTCACCCCTTATATTAATGATGCAGATATGTTAAAGATTGGTGCGAGACAGAAGTTAATGTTCGCGTCCCTCTTGTTTAACATCATTAAAACTAAGCGCCCTGATTATTTGTATAGCAAACTCGTATGGTGTTCTGACTCAAACTTTCGTTACCGGGCTCGTTTAGCCCGTTCTTGTATTCTGGCACTACCAGTCCATAGAACTGCGGCGTTCAGAGGAAGTTTTAAATACGCAGCTACTAAAATTTGGAATAACATTCCACCACCGATCCGTAATTTAACCAATCTTCAAGCTTTTAAACGCAATTATCGTCTTCATCTTATTAATATTCAAAAAAATCAAAGTAGCTGAGTAACTTCCCAATCGCCTTTTCCATTTACATTGTTTTTTAAATTATATTTTTACAATTATTTTATTACTCAATTATTTTAGAGATTGGAATGTTTTTTGCTTGACAAGTATATTTATTAATTTTGCGAAAGGATAGCTCACAATACGTTAGTTTCATATTTATTTTTATGTATGTTTTTCATTTTTTAAATTCTTACCATTTGATAAGCTCTTCTGTCACTTTTTTGGGTCTTGGCGGAAGATCAGCGCTGTGGGAAATCCAAACTGGTTTACCCACAGTACGTATGCTGAGTCAGCGCCCTTTCACTGCGTTACTTATTGTTTAATTGTAGTTTTACTTTTACTTAATACTTAGTTATAAGATTATTATTATTATTATTGACAATGATTGTAACAGCAGTGAATAAAGTTTTTATCTATCTATCTATCTATCTAAACCTGAATTTTAAATTCTAGTCAATAAATTTTGTTTTATTTGAAATTTGTGAAAACGTGACGGAAACGAAAACTAAAATGCACTTTTTGCTTGCTTTTTGTATGAAAATGGTCGAATTTCGCAATTTTTTTTTTCATTTTCTTCACGTTTTCGCAAATTTCAAATAAGTGAAACAAAATCTATTGATTAGAATTTAAAATCCTGGCTTAGAACTTGCACGTCTCAAAAATTATAGCGCTCCATGTAAGTATCTCGCTCGAGTATACTTTTATAGCTTCTCAAACAGACCTCTTTTGTATGAAAAATCGTACAATATCCCTAGACCGTGTTGATGTGTGTATTTTAGTAGATTTATAATTTTTCAGAGTTTTTCTGTAGAATTAAAAAGTAAAGTAAGTAAAACACATTTTTGTTCTTTTCATTCAGTTGACGACATAAATTAATTGAAAATGAAGTTAGGTAGGTACATAACTGAACTGGTTTTCTATAACGATCTATGTTAATAAAATAGCTAATAATAAATAATCTTAAAAAGCATGTTTTTTTTGGCAAGCGGGAAACTTGTAAATAGTCAGTTTTTTAATATTTATTTTGTACATTACTGACCTACCTCAAATAAACGGTTACTTACCTTAAATATCTTTACTAGTAATACCTTCTGGGGTAGGCAGAACGTCAGGTGGATCTGAAACCACTTGACGTCAATTTGACTTTCATTCTAAGGTTAAGGTGATAGTGATATAGTGGTGATAGTGGTTGTAAGCCTTTCGCCCACAGTACAACAACAATCCCTTGCGTCCCGTTTCCGGTTTCGCACCTGACAATAAATAACTATGTTAATTATCATAAATAAAATAATTACGTATAATAGGAAGTGAACTATTTAGAACCATCTTTATACGTCATTGTAAGCTTTGTTTTTTATACTTGTGACCTTGTTTAAAAAAGAACCATAAAATGTACACTAGGTAATAAGTAATTTTAAGACGACTTGCATAAACGCTTTAAATATATTTAACAGCCTAAGACCCAATTACACCATAGTTTTATTTAACGGACGATTTGCAGCTAACTTTGACTATGTCATTTTAAATATTTATTTGACGTTTTGTCTGATTTTCTTCTTATTCGCAGTATGGTGAAAATCTTTCAAATTCCTAAATAAAAATCTATCTCGCTAAAACCGTTTAGCACTTTGGAGCAAGTCACCCTTAGTTACATATTAAATTCGTTTCTTTTAAGGAATCTGCAATGTCACCGGAAAATTTTAAAAACAGTAACATTACCTACAATTTCACTCGTGAATTTTTATTTATATATTATAAGACGGGTTAACTCTTGACCTCAATCTTGACCATAAAGGTCAAAGATGAGGTCGACGATAGAGCGAGTTAACCCAGAAAATGCCTATAAAGGCACTGGTACTCCCACGCACCGACGGAACACAGCAGGCTGTTTGGCGTCGGACTTCGGTAGGAGAGTGGTCGCGAACCAGACGGCCCTTTACAGAGCCTACCACACCGCATGAGACCATATAGGACGACACCTCAGATCCAGAATAAAATGAAGTGTCGTTGCTTGGGATGGATTACTAGGAGGCAGTTCTCATTTGTATTTCCTTAGTCGCCTCTTACGACACCCACGGAAAGAGATGGGGTGGTGTTATTCTCAACCGATCACCACACGGCGGGAATCTCCCGCGACGTTACAATATGCCCAATAAAATTAAAATTTCACGAAACTTTTAGGGCCGTCTACATAAAATTAGGATAAGTAAGGCTATGATAGGTTAGGTTAGACTTTTTAGGTTCGGTAAGGTTGCATCTTTTTACATGTCCTGATTTACTGAGACATCAACGCCCAGCCCTTAGACCTAGAAAGCTGAAATTTGGCAAAAAGGTGTCTTTTATTACGTAGGCAAGCACTAAGAAAGGATTTTTCGAAATTTAATCCCTAAGGGGGTGAAATAGGGGTTCAAAATTTGTATGGAGAAAATCATTTTTTTGGACATTTTGACTCGAAACTTCGTCAAAATATACCTTGAGGCAAATAAACGTACACGTTTTTCGCGTTTTTTGGAAAATTATCCCCGAAGTGGTCAATAATGAAATGGGTGACTAAAAGAGTTCTTTGCGCGAGCGAAGCCGCGGGAAAAAACTAGTTAATGTATATGTATAAATAAAAAAGTCCGTAAATGTAAACTTACTAATACATTTTGACACTGCTACTGTGACATATGCATAATATCTCTCTTCTTCCTAGCGCTTCGTCCCGTTTCTCATTCGGGGTGCGCTTGATCATGATCCAGGGTTTGGCAGGTCAGTGGAGCGACTGCCATCTGACCTCCGTGACCCTGTTAACAGGGGAATCTGACCGGATTGGACCATGGTTACATATTCAGTCTCCTGAATGTGCAGTTTCCTCACGATGTTTTCCCTCACCGTAAGAACGTCGGTTAGTGTGCAACTAATGTACATTACATAACTCAGAAAACGAGTCATTGGTACATGGCGGCACTGGGGATCGAACTCGGTACCTCTCGCTTACGAGTCCGACCCACTAGCCGTTAGACCACCGACGCTAATTTAAAACACAAAAAATGACATATGCCTAATACAGTGTGAGTCTTTATAATGCGCACATATTAAAATGAGGGAAACTATGCTTCATTTTATCGATGGGAAAAATAATAAAAAAAAACTAAAAAAAATGGATTTTTTATGGCATAAGCGAGGGAAAAGAGCCGCCTCAATTGAAAATAAAAAAGATTTCTAACAGAAACATTGTACTGTTTGAAATACATTCTTACGCAATTAAAATTTAAAAAAATACCCACGCTGCTTTAACAAAATCTAAAAATGTTTTTTTAAATACATAAGTGATAATGCTTAAATTTTTTAGGGAACAGCGTTTTTAAAGGCATCGTGGGTATTTTTCGTATTTTAATGGTGTATCAAACAATACATCTAAGTACCTATTTATAACTCACCAAATTATGATATAATATTTCAAATCACTCAAAACAAATTTTAATGAAAAGTTAAAAATTTAATTTAATTTAAAAATTTGCATAATTGTTGACACAGAAAAAAACTTGATAGAAGAATTTAATAATTCATTATAATTTTTATGTCTGAGAAGAACCAAAACATAAAACGAAAATCATCATACCTATATTATAAAACAAAGTCCCCTGATACGTTTGTCTATATCTAAAAGCGATAAACTTAAAAACTACTGAACAGATTTTCATACGGTTTTCACCAATGGATGGAGTTATTCAAAGGAAAGGTTTATCTGTATAATTTATTAACGTAATTCCTACGGGAACTGAGTCCCCGGCGGGAAACTAGTATGCCGACCTTATCCTTACTAATATTATAATCGCAAGAATTTGTATGTAAGAATGTTTGTTACTCTTTCACGCTCAAACGGCTGGACCAATTTTAATAAAAGGTATGTAGGTAGCTGACACCTAGGCTAGATAATTTACCCAAATTCCCACGGGAACGAAGTCTCGGGCGGAAAGCTAGTAATAAATAAAATTACCAGACTTCAGTAACTAGGTATTCATGTGTAAGCATTGACAGTAATGCCATACTCTTAATAATTATTCATTTTCAATGAATATCATTATTTTTAACATAAATAATTCAAAAAATGCCTATTCGTGTTTCGAAGTGAGGCTCGTGCCCCTCGGTACAGACGTAAATGGGCTGGTAAAAAAAAATCAAAAAAGGAGATTCGCAATTCGATTGCATGTTTTATTTGAAAGCGATTTTCAAAATTATGTTTGTTCATAATAGTCTCCTAAGGTGGTCCCATATAATTTTTATCAAAATTAATTCTACGTTTTTTTATAAAAAAATGTACATATATGTGTGTATGTGTATGTATAAGGTATATTACTCTTTGCATGTCTACCGCTTCACCTTCTGTATCGGTTCCTTCACCCCCCGGTTGCCTGGAAGAAATTGCTCTATAGCAATAAGGCCGCCGGATTGTACACTACATCATGAACATTTGTTTTTGTTTAATGTTGTGGTTTTTTTTTGTGTGCAATAAAGAGTATTGTATTGTATTGTATTGTATTTTACATATCTATATCTACACAAATATTATAAAGAGAAAAGATTAAATTTTTATATGTTACGAATAAACTTAAAAACTACGGGACCGATTCCAAAAATTATTTCACCATTACGATGCTACATTATCCCCGAGTAACATAGGCTATATAATTTTCCCGAATTCCCACGCAAACGAAGCCCCGAGCGGGATGCTAGTACATTGTATTTAAATGATGATTTGCTGGTTTGTGGTAATCTGTTAAGCATTGTTAAAATCTTACGTTTTACCGACGGCCGGTTTGGTCGAGTGGTAGTGACGCTGCCTCTTAATCGGCGGGCCCTGGGTTCGATCCCCAGTCGGGGCAAACATTTGTGTGAAAAGCAGATGTTTGTTTTCGGGTCATGGGTGTTTGTGTTTGTCTTTATGTGTGTTCCGAGGGACCCACGACACAAGGGAAAACCTTAGTGTGGGCCTTTGAGTGTGTAGCGTTTATTTATTTTATTTATTTACCTGCAATATCAACATTGTGTAGGCTTAAAGTACAACAAATTTCAAAGGTGAAACTATTTTAGGGATGTACACAAGGTAACACATAAGGCTATACATGTTGACCTTGACGTCGCCCTTATCTTGCTTGTAATAGCGTCGGCTTTTGCAGTGCAAATAGGTAACCACACGTGCCGCTGTCTATACATTTATGAATTAACATCTTTATCAATAAGGTAACTTTATCAGCAAAAATTAAATTTAGATGTGCAAATAGACCTAGTATTATACTTTGGCAACAGTTTTAATACTAGTTTTTACTTATTTTAAAATTAAAAAGGTTAACTATGCATTAAGACATGAGTTGACTAAATCTTCAAAACAATTTTTTTTAAATAGGTTTTATTTTAGTTCTCGGGTCATGGCATGGTTCTTGTCTGTCTTTGAGTATGTTCCAAGTGAACCACGATATGAGAAAAACCTTCCAGTTTTACCACAAAAAATTTAAACACCGCATAGGCAATGTCTAAAACCGGCTCATGCCATTTTTTCATGGCCTCTTGTCTTTCTTGTCTGGCTTATACCATTTTTTTCATAGCATAAGCCGGTTTTAGTCAGTGTCTAAGATCCGTATTGCAGAACGCGACTCAGGCTCTGAATACCTAGCAGTCGTCCTTGCCATTTTGATATTGAGAGAAAGATACAATCAATACATAATGTATTGATTGTATCTTTCTCTCATACAATCAATACACAATACATGACGGCCGGTTTGGTCGAGTGGTAGTGACGCTGCCTCTCGATCGGCGGGTCCTGGGTTCGATTCCCAGTCGGGGCAAATATTTGTTTAAAAAGCAGATGTTTGTTCTCGGGTCATCGGTGTTTGTGTCCGTCTTTGTGTGTTCCAAGGGACCCACGACACAAGGGAAAACCTTAATGTGGGCCTTTGAGTGTGAAGCGTTTTTTTTTAAAAAAAAAAAAAACATAAATATGAATCAAGACTTGAGTCTTTTTCTGTAATACGGGCCTGAGTTTGAGGTCCGTACCACAGAACGCGACTCAGACTCCGATCTACAAGGTGTTTCAAAAAAACCCAAAAAAAAGAAATTCCAAAATTTAATTTTAAAAGTGAAATAGTCGCAACTCTAGTAATCAGTTGCACGGTTTGACATCTACAAAATGAAAGTTTCATATAATTAATATGACATACTTGTCATATTTGTAATAGAGCTGTGCAACAAGCTAAATTTTAATTAATTTTTTTTTTTAATACCTTGTATACAGGGTCAAAAAAAAGCCTCCTAGCTATATTCAAAATCCTGAACCAGTAATACTCAAAGAACACATTTATGAAAAAAATATTTTAAAAAAAATATTTTCTTAGTTTGAATAGTTCATTTTTTACCTAAACGTAGACATTACTCCTACACCAGGCACGCGAGGGGTGCGGGAAGCGCTCGGGGGTTGCGAACGAGTAGTGTCTACGTTTAAGAAAAAAAAATCCACATAAAAAAAAAGAATAAACTAAAAAAAAAGTGTTCTGTAAGTGATACTGATTCAGGATTTTCAATAAAGTTAGGAGGTTCTTTTTCAACCTGTATTTAAGAAGCAGTCGGTACCCAACGTATAACACGTCTTTGTCATTTTGATTGTGAGAAAAAGAGACTATCAATACTTGAGATTAGATCAAGACTTGAGTCTCTTTCTGTAATACAGGCCTTAATCTTGTTTTGTGGGAGGGCCCTTAGTGTATACTAGTGTAGCCCTTATCTACAGTAAATACGGAGGCCAGCCCATCAGCTTATTCCGTTTTCATTGCAAAACCATCCTTATCACAACATCATAGAGTGTACGTATGTAGTCACCTGATGTGCGGCACTCTGTACATTGTGTTTATTTGTAATGATAGTAATCATTTCAATACGCTATTATCTATTTTAGGTGAAGACGGGTCGAGGACATAATGAAATCTTTTTATTACAATGTCCCTGGAAGTGTTGATTCGAAATAGGACATCAAGGCAGAAATTAATAAAGACGAGTTTGGCAGACTATCGCCCAGCAGATAGCTGCTTTTACCTGGGGCTCTACTCTGTACTCTCTACGACCGAAGTTTAAAAGCGTCGAATGTAATTTCTGTCTAGCGCTTTACAGATGACAGTGACAGATAGTGACAATTATCGGCAGTCCGTCAATCGTAGATAGTACAGAGTAGAGCCGCAGGTTATAGGTCTTCTTTTTCTTATCGTGTAGGTATAGTCAAGTGTGTGGCGAACTTGGCTAACCCTGGTGTCAGAGTTTTCAAACCGCACAATGGCCTCTGACTTGGTTTTAACGACTGTAGTCAATCGACGACAGCCGGGACCGACAGCTTAACGTGCCCTCCAAAGCACGGAAGGTTAGGTACGATATTGAGACATAATTTTAATCGTAGCCGTCATCTGAACCGATTAGTGAGGTCAAGCAACGTAAACAGGGGCAGTAAAGTAGCAATTTATCACGAGCGTTTTCGCGCTTCGGAAGGCACGTTAAGCTGTCGGTCCCGGCTGTTGTCGATTGACTACAGTCGTTAAACCATGTTAGAGGCCATTTGGCGGTTTGAAAACTCTGACACCAGGGTTAATCAAGTTCGCCACACACTTGATTATACCTACAGGATAAGGAAGGACTAGTTACCAATCCCGACTTCGATCAACAATACACCAATTATAATACATCGGGTCAGCGCAAAAAACGTCTCAGTAAATAACAGCTCACTTAAGACGTGAGTTCTTTTTTCAATTTTTTTGTTTGTTACTTTACCAGCTAGTTGCTATGGCTGTAATTCATCATCATATCAGCCTATTGCAGTCCACTGCTGAACATAGGCGTCCCCCAAGGTGCACCACTTTGCACGATCCTCTGCTGTTTTCATCCAGCCACTACCATCTACTTACTTTAGGTCATCTCACCATCTGGCTGGAGGGCGTCCTACACTACGTTTGCCAAGACGTGGTCTCCATTCGAGAACCTGTCTACTCCAATCCTCGTCGGTTCTGCGACAGACATGGCCAACCCACTGCCACTTCAGCTTGCTACACTTTTGGATAATATCTATCACTCCGGTTTTCTGTCGGATGACCTCGTTTCGGATTCTATCCCTTAGCGAGATCCCGAGCATGGAGCGTTCCATAGCTCGCTGAGCGACGTGCAATCGGTGGGCCAACCTCATTGTCATATTCCACGTTTCGGCTCCGTAGGTCATGACTAGTAGGACGCATTGATTAAAGACCTTGGTCTTTAGACACTGCGGAAGGAAGTGAAGTGGCGACGAAAAGATATGACGCAGCTTCCCAAATGCCGCCCAGCCAAGCTGCACTCTTCTGGTGACTTCCCGCTCGAAGTTATCTCTACCTAACTGCAAAGCTTGCCCGAGGTAATTAGGTTATACGAAAATGTAATTAGGAGGTGGCTGTAATTAGGTTAATCTAAAATCAAGAAAAAAATCTTGGCCCATGTGAATCAAGTCGTAAATGGAGAGCTAATTGTTAATATTTGGATAATATTAACAATTGCCTTATTAGTTATTTAGTGGCAAGCAGCAGCTATACAGTTTTTTTGCAGTAGGTAATGAAAAACAAGCTCAACAGGTATCAGCGTTTTTACCCAAATAGTTATACGTTATGCAAAAAAAAAAAACAAATAGGTTTTATCATTTCTAAACAATTGGCGCGTCGAAGCATTCGCACATCTTTGCAGATAAGGAAATTGTTTGTAGCTTACTTCAGAGGAAGCTAGAGACAGAAACATACATTTTAAGTATTTGATCACATTTACACTAAATACTTAATAAAATTTTGGGTTACTTTTCTTTTAAAACGGTAACTTTTGTACCAAGTACGAGTAACTTTATTTATTTATTTTACAGTTACTACGAGTAATTGTGCATCCACATGATGTCCGTGCTCTTGTCTTGTTACATTTAATTTGGTATTGCATTTTTAACAAATTTTATACTCTCCATATGAATTTACTTAAGCACCGATAACAACCATATCCCGATAACTCATCACTTTTCCTCGGCTCGCGGCCTCGACTTCTTTGATAAAACTTCCTATCGCATAATAACCGTCATCTGCGTAATGTTGCATATAGCGTGATACCACTGCTTGTGGGATGCTGTTGTGTAGCTCCTGTCTGGTTGCCATGGTACGGACAATTAACACATTTTTAATTTTTGAGGACGCTCACATAAATTATTAGAGAGGATGTGAAGCACTCGTTCGACTAGGTTGCAACGTCAGTCGTCACATGCAGGCAATCTGTAGAAGTCTAGGAGGGTGCACAGGGACTGCATGAGCTCATTCCGCCTGCTCCTTTCTTCTATCGGACGTTCAGACGCACTGCGGGGTACCCTTACCTTGTCGAGATCCCGCGGATCCGTACTGAGCGCTTTTCATCGTCTTTTATATTGCGCACTGCTAAGGAATGGAATTCCCTGCCTACGTCTGTATTTCCAAGCTCATTGCATACAACCCGAATCTCTTTAAAGTTCCAGTGAATAGGCTTCTTCTGGGTGACCTTGCTACATCTTCGACCGCATCTTTGCCTTTGTGCTAGATTGTGGTCAAGAGTAAACCCATTATTATTATTTTTTTTTAATTGCCACGACGCTTTGGGGCGTCGTCGTCGCGAGGCAAAGTTTAGGAAGCTATGATTAATTGAAGCATATCGTAACTGGTTCTTGCAACGATTTTGCTGGAACGAGTTCCGAATGAGTACCGAGAGCACTCAGAAGGAACGAACAAAAAAGACGGTAGGTAGACCTTTTGGTCTCCTTTTAACATTACCCGCAGTGCTCCATTAATCGGTGATCAAGGTGTTTGCAATAGCGCCGAAAAAGAAAATTAAATAAAAGAAAAACAAAAATGTTTATTAACATCACAAGTTTTACAAATAAAATGATATTGCAGGAACCTCATTTTAAGCCTGAGATATGCCTGTGTCTACAATCAAGGCCATGAACTCATCTTTTGAACTCTTCTCTTCATTTTACTATACGCGCAATCGCCAGTGGTTTTTTTATGCTTCCAAAGCTGAAATGTCTGCTTATTCTGACAATTACCTACTATAGCTAGGTAGGGATACCAGCACGTCAGGTTACCCATTTTCACTACGAAAGCCAGCGCTATTACGAACTAGATAAGGCCGAAGTCAAGGTCAACATATATATCCTGATGTGGTGCTAAGTGTACATATAACAGATCATCACTGCCCTTTCCATCTTATGTTTTAACCTTCCGTATACAAGGTGGGGTTAAAAACCCCGAGCGGTTAAAAATTGTTATATTTTCAAAAAAATTTACGTGTCGTCTTTTAGTAGCTGAAATTGCGACGTTTGTACACTGGCAAGAACCATTTTGAGTGGTGCGCGCGTTTTTTTAGGGCTCTAGATGTTTTTTTTTGTTTCAAATGGTCTTTATTTGAGCATACCTATCTTCTTACCAGCCTATATACGTCCCCACCGAGGGGCGCGGGCCTCCCTTCGAAACACGAAGGGGATTTAGGCCATAGTCCACCACGCTGGCCTAATGCGGGTTGGTGGACCTATACAACAACAATATGCAATTTTGGCGAACTAAAGAACTCCTACCTCACTAGTAAAGTAAAAACATATAGACCTATAACCGTAATTCAATTTTTTTAAAATTTAGTCAGTTTAATTACAAACATTGCTGATTATCAATTCTTAGTCAATCTCAAGTCAAAATTAGTAGTCAGAAGATGACATTTTTGCTACACTTTTTTCAATAAACCTTAAATATATTTAATTATTTTTTATTTAGTGCTACTTAGACTATGTTCAATTTCAAAATATGACCATTTTGTTAGGGTATGTCAGACCCCAACTTGTATGGTATGTTACATTTTTTCACCATGTAAAGCAACAAAAAACATTCTACATTCAAATAATTAATAACTATAAAGAAGAATTTATTTTCCTACACTTCTTTTCTAATTACTAAGTAATTAATAATCAAATACAATCGTAGTCTTAAATCTAACCTTATCTAAATTAGTCCAATAAACCACACCGTTTCATTCCCGAGGTAAAGATTCCCATAACGCTGGCCGCGTTACTCCTCTAAACATAATACTTTTAAAAGCCTATATTGTAAACATCAAAGAGTTTTAACTAGATTTCTGTCCGCGACATGCGAACGAAGTAATATTAAAAAAACACCTAAATTCTGCCCCACGCGTAATAAATACTCTTTCATTGATTTCCTCCATTTCCCTTGGGAATTCTGGGAAACCCTTTCTCAGCGTGCGCCTACGTTCCCTGAGGCACACTCTGGCAACATTTCCGAGGTATACTGGGTGAAAACAAACCTCCTAGCTATACTCAATATCCTGAACCAGTATCACTCAAAGAAGACTTCTTACCACTTCTTACCAGCCCATATACGTCCCCACCGAGGGGCACGGGCCTCCCTTCGAAACACGAAGGGGATTTAGGCCATAGCACATTTTTTTTTAAATATTTTTTCCATGGGAATAATTCATTTTTTGCCTAAAAGTAGACATTACTCCTACACCAGGCACGCGAGGGGTGCGAGTGCGCCCGAGTGGTGTCTACGTTTAGGAAACGTTTAGGTACGTTAGGAAAAAATAAAAATTAAAAATGTTCAGTAAGTGATACTGGTTCAGGATTTTCAATAAAGCTAGAAGGTTCTTTTTCAACTTGTATAGACCTAATAGTTTTGCCGTGGTTTTGCCTGTGCGTTAATTTGTCAGTCAGTCGGTCAATTAGACAGTGGTTCATCTTTTTTTTGTATTTATACAGAAAAAATGTAAATTTCATAGGTCTACCTTCAACTATAATGCTAGCATTCGTAATCTTACATGAAGTACCTAAACCTCCAAAAAAAAAAAAATAGTTTCGTTTATGGTTTCTAAAAACTTTGAAAAACTTTGAAATAAGTCAACAACAAATTTTCTTTCTTCATTTGTACTGTCTTTTATCTGGCGGTAAAAACAGTGCTACTACGATCCCACCTGAAAAAAAAACATTAAAAATTATTTTAGTTCGATGTGAACAGTCACTCAAGTACAGTAAAATGATAGATAGATACTATCTAGATTATTATATTACAAGCATTCCGTTCGGGACTTCGTTCCCGTGGGAATTCGGGAAAATTATGTAGCCTATGTCCATCGAGGATAGTGTAGCTTTCTAATGGTGAAAGAATTTTTCAAATCGGTCCAGTAGTTTCGGAGCCTATTCAATGCAAACAAACAAACAATCAAATCTTTCCTCTTTAAAAAATGTATAGATAGATATAGACTAGACTATAATATAACTTTTTTTTCGTCCGTAACTTAGTTACTTAATGTGAAAAAGTAGCTTAAAATTACTCTCCAGCCCTCTGTGTTTAAAAGATCAGCTCGATCAGTTGGTCCCTTTGACGTGAAAGAAGCCAACAAACACATATTTGGTTATGCTTGTTGCCCAAGTTCGCCGATCTTGCGATTAGTCTCCTTTCGTTTCTCTCAAGGGTTAGATAGCAGAAATAACTCTAAGGGATAAGCTCGCCTTCTGTGTTGTTTTTACATGTGATTGTTTTCGATGCATACACATTTATAATAATGTTACTAGTTTTTTCTCGCGGCTTCGCCCGCGCAAAGATCTCTTTTAGTTACTATGGGTTGAATTCCGAAAAATCCTTTCTTTGTGTTGGCCTACGTTATAAAAGACACATTTTTGCCAAATTTCAACTTTCTAGGTCTAAGGGTTTGGGATGATTTTTGATGAGTCAGTGAATCAGGACCTTCAATTTTATAAATGGGATTTAAATAGAAAGGATTAGAATGATTTTATTCTTGACTATAACTTAGCGTAGGGACAAAAATACATTCGAGGATGTTGCAAGTCCGCCCAGAAGATGCTTGTTTTTTTTTTAAAAACATCTTTTTCTATAACTTAATGCCTGCTAATATTCTCCTCGCAATGTTAATGGATTGCATTGCTATCATTTATTTTAGGTTTGTTTTTACTATTCTTAACTGCTTCGCGAAAATTAAAATAGGTATATATTAAAAATTAACTAAATGGAATGTACTGTTAAAATAAGTAAGTAGATTTCTCGACTGCAGATAATTATTTGATTTTTTTAATGATTTTGTGTGAAGTTATCAGTATTTTGGCGTCCATTACAGAATTTAGAATCAGTAATTCAATATCCTGAGGTGGGCCCCAGACCATACTGGGGTTCTTCTTTTTGAAGTCGGTTAAAAACAGATACTTACAAGCTTTAAAGCAGGTACTTACTGGCAACAAAGACGGTGGAGCCGTAAAAATTGAACGTGCAATACTTCATGATGATAGCACCGACAACGTTGACACCAGCCAGAGCCCCTAGTCGAGAGCACATGAATGCCAAGCTTGACACCAACCCTCTGGATAACAGTAAACATGAAAAAGATAAAATTAACAAATTAGCAAGTGACACTTTGAAACATACATTGAAAATTTAGAGTTTTAGAGTTTAGTGTCAGAGTTTTCAAACCGCATAGTAGACTGTGACTTGTAACGACTGTAGTCAATCGACAACAGCCAGGACCGATAGTTTAACGCACCCTCCGAAGCACGGAAACGCTCGTGATAAATTACCACTTTAGTCATTCATCAACTTCTTTGCCTCTGTGTACGTTGTTTAACGTCACTGATCGGTTGTGATCAGCAAGCGCCAAAGGGCTGAGCGCTTCGATGTACGTGTTTACTAGCTTTCCACTGGGAACTTTATTCCCGTGGTATTTTGGAAAAATTATGTATGTACCTCCATAGCAAATTTTATCAAAATTGATCCACTGTTTGAGCGTAAAAGAATAACAAACATCCATACCAAACTGGATGTATATCCATACAAACTTTCGCGTTTATAAAATTAGTAAAATTAAAAGTAAGTAAGAAAATGTATATGATTGACTTAAAAAAGAGCGACCCTCGGAGTTTCTTGCCTATTCTTCTCCTGAGGAAGACTGCACCTTTGCGAATAGGTGCAAAGTCAAAAGTGCTAATGTAATTCATAATATTGACGTGTTTAAGTATCATTTTATATGTTCAATGAAATAAACACTTTTGACTTTTGTAAGGATGATAACAGTAGTAAAACTCACTCACCTCTGACATGTAGGATACAGATCAACGAAGTAAGAAGCAACACTGCCAAAACCAATAGCAGTACACTGGATTAAGGTGAAGGTTACCAGATTGATCACAGGTTCATTAACAACGTTGACCAGAACCATGCAAAGTCCAGCGAGGAAAAACAAAGCTATGAGCACAAGGCGCCTATATGATGCTACAACTGATGCAGCTAGGTTCATGATGGCTATGACTATTCCACTTGCTGCACCTGCGTATATTGTGTAAGGTGATAGTGTGTCATCACAGGCAAGCTGAAAGACAAAAATAACCCGTTAACTGTAGGTAAATAATAGTGTGCAGCAGCTCGAGTACGATGGTGATAGCGCGTGTAATGCGCCGCGGTCCTATGTCAAAATGTCAACATTGACAATGCCAGAGGGCGAGCAAGCCTTTGCGCGGGGCCCTCGCGCAATAAAAGTGAAGTTTCAGCGTGAGCCGAGTGGCGCGCCGCGCGTGTTTGTCTGTCGCCATCGTGCAGGTCATGATATTTTCTAATGCATTTCTTAAAGACATTTTTATATTCCCTTAAAAATATTTTGTAAAGTTCTAAACCAATTTACAAAAAAATTAAACGGGACCACATGAGGTGGGCACTTTAAAAAAAAAGAAAATTTGAAAATTTAACATACAAAAAAAAATCTGTCGAATTGAGAACCTCCTGTGCTAGTTCCCGTTTTTGAAGTCGGATAAAAAAGTGTTGTTTCTCACATATACACACACACACACATATATAAATAAGCTGAATCTGAGGTGTCGTCCTATGGTCTCATGCGGTGTGGTAGGCTCTGTAAAGGGCCGTCTGGTTCGCGACCACCCTCCTACCGAAGTCCGACGCCAAACAGCTTGCTGTGTTCCGTCGGTGCGTGGGAGTACCAGTGCCTTTATAGGCATTTTCTGGGTTAACTCGCTCCATCGTCGACCTCATCTTTGACCTTATGGTCAAGATTGAGGTCAAGAGTTATCCCTTCTTATAATAAAAAAAAGAGGTAAAAATAAATAAAAAATTAAGCGTTTTTAGTGCAGGGGGTTTAGGGACGTAGGGTTTATAGTTTAGTTATACGTATAATTTCTCACCTCGTTAAAATTACGGGTCGTATTAGTATTGGATACAATTCGTTCGCAGAAACTCTGATCTTGGGAGCTGAATGAGCCATCTTTAAAAGACGTCACGAATAGATTCACGATCAACGGATACCACATAAGAACCACATTGTTACTGAAAATTTTAAAAGCAACATTTTAGAAAGTAAAATAAAATTAAAAACTTGAAATTGTCATTGAAATGGTTAAATACTTGAAATTATATCACCCCGATATTTGATTGCTTATAACTTTTAAATGGTTGAACCAATTCTGATCAAATATTGCTATAAACCTTTTGAATTATGTCAGCTTTCAAACAAAAAAAGCCGCATCGAAATCGGTCCATTCGTTTAGGAGCTACGATGCCTCAGACAGAAATACAAATACACTGACGATATAAAAAGATACACACGTCAAACTTAAAACACCCCACTTTTTTGTCGGGGATTAAAAACCGAAATATAGAAACCTTTATTCTTAATTAATTATTAACTTCAGTCTGCGACTCGTGGGGCTTGACATTCTTGTTTCTAGATTAAATCCTCGATTGAAACTGGTAGCCCGACGATGACTTTCAGTGAAGTGAATATGAGTAGGTAAATCTGTTTTAAAATTGTAAAACATTCACGAATTTTTTAGTATTTATTAGAAACTAATAGTCTTATTCATAAAGTTAAGTGACAGAAGAGAACTTCGCGGGAGTTTAAATGTCACTGTAAAATTATTACAGAGACATGTAACAAACATAATTTATAAAAAAATAAATAATTTAATTTAAATAACATTAAGTAATATTCGTACTTAGTTAATCGAAAGCGTTAAGTATAACCATAGTTATATTTTATAGCAAAAAAAAAAATTTTAACGGACAGCGGATGAAACGAGCTATATGATTGAGTTGAGCTTCGTTTTCACTCCATATTATTTTTACTCAAAATCTCCGTTATGAGGCCAAATATTTTATGTAAAAACCATTTGAGTAATAGCTGTTCAATCAAATAAATTATGAATAAAATAAAGCTTGAAAAAAATCGGCAATTTCATACTTAAACCCCTATTACCTAATTGCTCAGATCGCTCAGGTACACAATAACCCACATTGGACTAGTGTAGTGGTAGAATATCAAAACACCAAGAGGTAGTGTTTCGAAGGGAGGCTCGTGCCCCTCAGTAGTGACGTCTATGAGTTGATAAAAAATATTGCTCTGACTAAAATAGGCCTTTCATTACTTACGTACTTCCACAAACAAGCATGAGGTAGAGCAGTTGGAGAGTCCGCCACAAAGTTGGCGGCTTAAACAAAGGTATGGCTTGCTTCTTGAAGAAGTCTATCATTGAAGAACTGGTCACTTCTTCATCATCTTTTAGGGTAACTGCTTTCACCTTTAGCACAAACAATTTATTAGAAGTAACGTTGCTGCTTGCATCAAGTTATAAAGAAGACCAATAATTAAATTGTAATGCATTTTGCTTAGGTATTGAAGCAGAGATATAACAGCCTAGTTTGTTTTTGAGGGTTTATATCCCGGTTCGCGCCTATACCACTGAATTCTTCTTTTCCGATGTATAAACGGATTTCTCATCAGTGGTTAAAGAAAACATCGCCGCACTTCTGAGAAAATCAGGTGTATGAAAGGCACGCGGTCCGGGAACACTCTTACTAGGCATTCATATTTACTGATAAATTCCAGCAAAAGGCAGTCGTTATATTGTTTTATTAAATTTATGTAAAAAAATAAAAACCCTTACCGGATATTCTCCTTTTTTCCCTCCATTCCTCTCATACATCTTTGTGAGAGCCTTCATTGCTTGTTCAGACTTTCCAACACTGACCAGTAGCTTGGGGCTCTCATACAAAGGTATTAATAACAATGCACAACATAGAAGTGGGATTGACAATGCTAGAGTGTAGACTCTCCATGGTCGCAAAGTTATACCTAACCATGGGATCGGTATGAAGAAATCCAGAGGAAGAATGAAGTATGCTATCACTGAAACAAAACACAAATTTTAGTTAAATATTTATGAAACTAGGATCAACATCGTAGAAGAGGTCACGTCGTTACTTTTTAGCAACTGTTTGGGTTATAAAAAGGTTATAAACATCTTTTTCTATTAACTGTTTGTATACACTGCCTGGCTGCACCGGAAGTGAAATAATAATGTAGAATATGCCAGCTACTAACTTTTTTCAGGCTTACCTACTGCAGATACCAGTAAATGGGACGCATATTTTTGCTATATCTAAAACGTAAAACGCATTATTACATACTCATTAGCTATCTTCTCAAGAGGAAGACTGACAATCTATCACTAATATTCCACCTAATTACCTTCAGAATCTATGTCAAATGTGACATCAAATTGTTACTTAAAGATTTACATGATTTGCCTACTGGTAGAGATTAAAGCATAAATCTATGAATGACTGTATATTCATTGTGTTTCAATAAGAGCTAAAATCACTTTTTTTAAACTCACATTTCTTGCAAATTTTACTAAAATGTATCTTATTGACAAGGTTTTCAATGTTGCCATTCGTCAATTGTTTCAGAATCGTTGTTGAACCTAATCCAAAATTTAAACTTGTTAAAACTCTCGGAGGAAGAAAATGTTATAGTTCTTACTCACCATAAAACAAGGAATCTGCTGCTATACAGAAACTGTTCACTATGAAGATGTACCGGCGTCGACGTACACCACCAATATTCTCTCCCATGTAAGTCATTGACAGCGTGTTCAATGTTGTTGAACTGCAACAGTATGTTTAATGTAGACAAGCTTATTTGGGTTAGATCCATCAGGACCTAAAGAATAATTTGCGAAATTGGCAGGTTTTAATGATGTGTCTATGAGATGCTATTCATACAATCTATATTGATGACGCAATTTATCGAACCGATACGAGTATACAGGGCTTTAGGTAAATCACTTTCAACCTCTCGGGTGGTAAATCATTCCATGAAACTGAACAACTTTCCCAAGGAACAAAGGTCGAAAAATACGAAAAATTTTTTTTAGTTCCCATACAAACTGCGTCAGCTGATAGCGCATTTTATATAGGAAGTCAAATTTTTTTTTTCATTTTTCGACCTTTGTTCCTTGGGAAAGTTGTTCAGTATCATGGACTGATTTACCACCCGAGAGGTTGCAAGTGATTTACCTAAAGCCCTGTATAGAGACAGGCATTAGTTGAAGGAGTCTCTGTATTAGTCTCTGACCCGCTTATACGTGATAGCTATTTCTAGCTATTTCAGCCCACGATATGCATGGGTTATGCTGGGTCTGTGCAGGGTCTGTGTCTTCTTCTACGCTGTTGTATTTTTATTTAGCATGAAAATGCGCTGGAGTTTCTTCTATCTCCATGCCACCATGATACTATCTGTGAGGCATGTGTTGAACTGGTGCTTGTTTAGCTGATAGTTTTCCTCTCACTCTTTCTATAGTTTTCCAAATTTTGTTTGAGGTAGTTCTACGTCCAGAAATTTACTTTACTGTGACAGTATGTTAATGACGACCTTTACAGTACAGGTTTTATTTGATTATATATCTATGTAAAGAGTGTTATTTGGATCTATGTCATGTAAATGATTGAAGAAATTAACTATTTTCTAAAACATAAAAAATATACGCACAAGGTACATCCGATCAGCTTCAATGTGAACATGGTCTGCCAGTTAGGAGAGAAGCTGGACAGTGCAGCAAAGACAAAACCGACGCTACTCGACAGCAGCAGCGCTTTCCTTCTGCCCTTGGTGTCTGCGAAATAACCCCAAGGCACGGCAAATACGATACCTAAAGAATTAAAAAATACAGGTCTATTTAATTTGGGGCGAAGATATAATAGAGAAATAGAAGAGCTAGTCTCCGAGACAGATATTATCGGAGAAATAAAAGCCACCCGACTTCGCTGGCTCGGCCACGTAGAGAGGATGGGGGAGGATCGCGCTGCCAAAAGAGCATATCTTGGACAACCTTCTGGGCGCCGCCCGGTGGGTCGTCCAGGATATCGCTGGAAAGATGAAGTCGCCAAAGACCTAAAAGAACTGAAAGTGCCCGATTGGTCAATATTGGCACAAGATAAAATAAAATGGCGCACTTTAATGTCGGAGGCCAAGATCCACTTTGGGTCGTTGAGCCAGCGAAGTAAGGAAGTAAGTAAGTTTAATTTGGAGCATTCTGTCACGGCAAATAAAATAATTTATTTAGCGAAAGTCGAAGGGCTAATGAGTAACATAGGCTACTTTTATAAGCAAATGAAGTCGCAGATGAAAAGCCTACTTATAACAACAAAGCTTTTTAGCGTGACCACTTGCTTTATATGGCGAATAGAAAGTGAAGAGCTAAAAGTATAATTTTAAGAACGACCGTGAAAATACAAAATATTTATAGTAGTTAGAATTTCAATAGATTAAGACATAAGTGATAGATCTAATTTACCTATCACTACGTCCTTACGAATATAATTAACGCGATAGTAACTCTGTCTGTCTGTCTGTTACGCCTTCTTGCCTAAACTAATGAACAAATTTTGATAAAATTTTACAGAAAGGTAGATTAGACCTTGGGAAAGGACATAGGATACATTTTATTTCAAAGCTTATTTATAGGCACGGTATAACACGTATAAAAAAATAAAAGCAACAACAAACCAGCCAAAGGCGCAGCATTCAGGATCCCAGCGATGGTGATGTCAAGGTCAAGGTCACATTTAGCAGTAGCCACGACCACACTGAAGCCATACATGTCCATTGAAACGGCGAAGCTGGCCAGGCTGCAAGCGACCAGCAGGAGGATGTGGTACCAGCCGTGGCCTGAAATTTGTAAAACACATTTCTGTAATAATTACCAGCGTTGCAGCTCTGCTGTAACAATGAGCTGAATCAAAGTCCATTCAGTTACAGTACACGACTCTCTCTGTTTCTGACCTGTCTGTATATATGTTTCTTGTACTTGTTTGTGTTGTGTTCCTTGTTCGATTTCGTTTTTGTGGAGTTGTAAATCTTTATGTTGATTGTTCGTGTACTGTGATTATCTTTAATGTATTTAGTTTTTGTGGTTTTGTAATAATTCTTTATGTTGATTGTTCGTTTTGTGTACTGTGATTATGTAAATAAATGTTTTTCTATCTATCTTTTCTTTATGGAGTGTTAGGTGTGTTCTACTGGCGTTTTTTTCTCTTAGTCTCACGATAGGACTATTGTGTTGGGATAGCTATTCAAGCCAGCTGATATCCTTTTTTCAGTTGCATTTGAAATTTGAGTGCATCGCGCCGAGTATCCTCTGATTCCATGCAACTATGGCATTGGGACAGTTTACAAAGCAACAATACGTTTTATGTAAGTAAGGATATACAGGTTGAAAAAGAACCTCCTAGCTTTATTGAAAATCCTGAACCAGTATCACTTACAGAACAGTTTTTAATTATTATTTTTATTTTGGGAGGGGGGGGGATTTTTTTTCCAAAACGTAGTTTTTTTTCATAAATGTGTTTGAGTGATACTGGTTCAGGATTTTGAATATAGCTAGGAGGTTTTTTTTGACCCAGTATATTTATTTATTTATTTATCTACTGTTTATTGTACACAATAGACATACAAAAATAAACATACAAGAGAGAGACGACACAACAGGTACTGCTTATTTCTAGGTAGAAATTTCTTACAGCAGACCTAACAAGAGAGATTGGACGAAGTGAGGCGAGAACGACGTGCACAATAACGTGAAAAAGAAAAAAAAACAGACAATACAATTTAAATTAAATCAAAAAACATACTTTAATACCTAAACGAATAATAAATATCTATAATACATACAAATGCATACATACAAACACATACATATATATCTATATAAATATATACATAACTACACACACGGTTAACTAAGGGAGAGGTAGAGGTATATTGACAGGTTATTACGAAATATGCCTATACTCATGCCAAAAGGTTCAATAATTCATGGAACCCTGTAAAATACACATAAAACAAAGTGTTAGACCATTTATAACTCAAGAATGCCCAGATGGGTTTTGATGAAATTTAGCAGTAATATAGCTAGAAAATCAGAATAATACGTAGACTATATAATTTTCCCAAATTCCCACGGTAACGGAACCTAGTTATTTTTACCAGCCCATATACGTCCCCACCGAGGGGCACGGGCCTCCCTTCGAAACACAAAGGGGATTAGGCCATAGTTCACCACGCTGGCCCAATGCGGGTTGGTGGACCGCTCTTTCGAAAATGAATTTTCTTGGACGGGCAGGTTTCATCACGATGTTTTCCTTCACCGTTGAGCAAGTGGTAATTAGAAATCTGTACATAAATCCGACAAGACGAATTTAGTGGTACAGGCTTGCACCAGGATTTGAACCCGCGACCTTCGGATTACAAGTCTGGCTCATTAGCAACTGGGCTATCACTGCTTCACCGGAACCTAGTTAACCTAGTTTAGTTAAACCTAGTTTATTATAATTTGCTTACGAACCGGAAGAATACACAGAAGAAAGAAAAATGACTAACGAAGTTCATGAGATTATAGCAGACTACTAGTGCTTTGTCTTTTGGAAAAATATTACCGTTTTGTTGCACTCTGGCATACACACACACAACACTAGAATAACTTTATAACCTTTTGTTTATTGCATGTATTTGTACCTATGGTTGTTTTGTATGTTGTGTGTATGTTCTAAAGCAATTAATGCATTCTTTGTTTGTCTAAAAATATCGAAAATGAGTAGTAGTAATGTCAGGAGAAGGTTAGGAGTAGTAATTGTTTAAGGACCACAAAAGTTTGTTAGTACCTACTTAAAAGTCGTAATTTCGTTCGACTCTATTCCACACAGCCCAATGACGAAATAGAAGTGATATACTACATAATATTATGTGCTGATTACATAATCGATGTTGTGTCTTTAAAAAAAACTGACCAAAAGCGTGCCGAGCCACGCGCGCGCAGTGTAGGGTTCCGTGGTTGCAAAAATGAATTTTATTGCTGATGTACTCGTTAATTTTAAATTTAATTTCGTTGTACATACCTAACATCGTGAAGTTTCTTAAGGACAATGATTTGATTAGTAGAAAGAAATGAATGATCATGCCACATTTCTGAGCAAAACCGCAGATAGATGCATTGACGGTCACATGGATATGGCGAAACTATAAGGATTCGTAGTTGACTACGGAATCCTAAAAAATATATTTTTAATAATAAAAGAGATATAAACTCAAAGAACGACTAATTTTACTCGATTGTATAATTGTTTTTCTTATGTTAACCGATTTTCCCACCATTTGTGGACCGTGTTTCGAAATTCTGGCTTTGTGCGAATACTCCAGAGGTCATATATTACCAGTGAAAGACATGATTTTTGCATGATTTTTACATGTCTCTAGTTGGTGATAATATGGAGTTCCATCAAGAAGCAACAACGCAAAGTATGAACTACTTCCTGTCATATTCGTAAACTCTTTTCAGTTCTTACCTGTAAGTTCGACAGCTTCATCGTAAGAAACAGTCCTTTCAACTTTACCACTTTTCCCATTTTCTATCTCACTTTTACCTTCCATTTTCATCATTTCAAGAACTTTAACACTCATGTAACACTCGCAGCTTTTTATATGATAAATTTTCGAGAAAGAAAATAATTTAAGAGTTTGTACATTCACTGACTCATCAACTCCCAGCTAAGGCTAAGACAGCTAAAATATTTTACAGGTTTCGCTTTTTGAAATAGAACAGAAACAATTTGGGTTTCTTTAGAAATTTAGTTATCCGTACAAAAATGTACTAAAATAACCTTATAAATTAGTTGCAATACTGATTCGAAAACAAAGAATTTTTCGTTTATAAAGCAAAATTTTTTAGTGCATTTTTTAGTCACAGGTGTAAACAGGTAGATGGAATCAAGTTCGTTTTAGTCTATTTTTGTTAATTTTAGGGTTCCATAAGTACTTTTACAATCCTATTTAGGTTTTTGAACCCAACAAAGCCCTATTATTCTCATAACACTGTCTGTCTGACCTTTCACAAGGCAGTATCTTTGGAACCGAACTCCGACGCCAAAGAGCTTGCTGTGTTCCGTCGGTGCGTTTTTCATTTTTTGGGTTAACTCGCTTCATCGTCGACCCTATCTACGACCTTGGTCAATCTATGACCATCTATGACCTTGGTCATAATAAAAAATAATTTAAAAAAAACGTAGCCAGTTGAAATGGCCAGCTACATAATACAGTGTTTTTAGTTTTTTAAAACGTGAAGCACAATAATTACAGTGGCGTGTCTCTGTATCTATTATTTTTAATGAAATCTCCATACACTCACGCCTATAGTCCCGATCAGGGTAGGCAGGACGTCATGTAGTTCGAGAACTACTGACGCCACTTTTGACAACCATACCATTCTGAGGGTTATTAGACGGAAGATGAGTATCATAGGGTCAGCCTTTCGCCCATAATACATAATACATCATACATAATACATCAAAAACCTTCGCGTCCCACTTACTGACTTTTACAGTATGCCTGGGAAGAGTTGGCATCTGGTACATTTTATTGCACTCCCAGTCCAGCCTGGAAGTAATAGAATCTCTTCTTGACAAAATTTCTTATATATATATATTTAAAAAATTGCTGTTCCTACGGGAGGTTGCCCCGGAGGACTTGAACCACGGAGCTTTTGTATGAGGGGATTGAATTAAGATAGACATGTCTCACGCTTGTCCATCCGGGTGGTCTATGATGTGGATTTTGTGAACGCCACTATTAAGTTTTATTGTGTGTGGAACCCTAAGCGCGATAGACGACTTACAATTCTAATTTTACACATTTTACCTGTTTCAATAACAATTTTTACATCGTGTTCCAAAATGGAACAAAAAATAAAAATAAAACATTGCATAGAAGTAATAAACGAGAACATAAATAAAGGATCATTATTTCTAAAAATAAATCATTCTGACTTGTCTTGAAATATCTAATAAACAAGTTTCTTTTTTTCGGCTTTTTTCTTGATCGAATGGGCCTTTTTTAATACGAAAACGGCACGGCAAAATTGTATTACCATTGCCTTAGACTAAAAATTCCATGATTTAAAATCCTAGAAAAGACTAAGTATTATAGCGTTTTATTTACTTGCAATGTAGTACGTATATGTTTTTTATCTTGCAACTATATTTTAATGCAGTTACTTCCAACCATCTTGATTACTTAGTATGTGATAACGTCAGCTTTCAAACAAAAGAAACTGCATTGAAATCGGTCTATTCGTTTAGGAGCTACGATGAAACAGATAGACACATAGAATACAGATGTCAAAATTAAAACACCTCTTCTTTGTTGGGGTTTAAAAATGACTTAGGAATACGGTCAACCCCTTTTTTTTTGACAATTGAAATGTCTTTTGGGAGGTGTCGGTATAGGGCCCCATTTCACGGAAAAGTGTGATCTGCGTATAATTCCGTTGATAATATAGCTAGGATAGTGTATGGGACGTATTTGCAAGGGCTACATTATGAAGAATTTTTTTTGAAAAATATCTAAAATAAAAAAAGTTATGACGAAAAAACTGATTTTTTTTTGGATTTTTAACATTTTTTTTCCTTTCGAGTCCAATATCTCACAAACTAAAAGAGATATCGAAATTTTGAAAAAATAACCCCTGAGGACATAGATTGCGAACATTTCAAGGCCAAAAAAATGAAAATCGGTTCACTAGTTTTTCCACAATGCTTACATAAAGGTGGTCTTTGCGTGAATTCTTAGTTCGCGCGGGGCTGAATAGGGATGTTGACTAATTTTTTTATTGTTTATTTTAAAAAGGAAATGAATCCAAAACCGAAATGATTTTTGAAAACTATTGAGAAATAAAAAAGTTAAAAGCTATTTAAGTTCAATAGGGGGAACTGTCAAACAACGAAAAAGAGATGCACTTACCGGCACGTGACGTCACCGCCATTTGTTTGCGTAGGTAAAAACGAGATAGCTAGCTCTCCCTACAAAACGAGATAGCTAGTCCTTACGTTGATATAAATGCTAATAACTTGTTCATTTAAATTTTAATACTGTTTTCGGATATTAATATATTTCTAGCATCATTTTTTGTTTCACATACAATAATTCATAAAATCAATTACTGTCAACATCCCTATTGTAAACACGTGTGCGATGTGTATGTATCCTTTAACTACCGTCGCGCGGTCTCATAGACCGCTGCGGTTTTCAAAACTGCTAGATTGCACTGTTCCCCGCCGCCCCCCGACTTGAGCGTCTCAGTACCTTCGAGTTCAGTTGCGCCGGCGTCATAGCGGGTAGTAGTTGTGTCGCAGCGTGCAGTTCTCGTGAGTAATTTGGGTTTAAAGTTGAACCGCGGTCTCTGTGACCGCACGTCAGAGATGACGTAACTTTTTTAAAGGGTAATTTTAATTTGATATTTTGTTTTATAGGTTTGATTTAGTGAGAAAATGTCACATCCTGGATCATCAGGGACAAAAAAAAGAAAAGCGGACGGTTATTTACAAAAAAATGTGGGTAGTGAGAGATTTGCTATCACAGACCCGCGTTTAGGTGAAATGTTGGAGTCTGTGATAAATGAAGACGAAAGTGGATCAGAAGCCGATAACATTGAAGAAGATTACGTGCCACCTCAAAGCGATCATGATACTGGCAGTGAAACTGAAGAGTCAGATTCAGGTGAACAAGTTCAACCAGATATTGAGCCCGGAGACAGCTCGTGGGAATCTGATGAGGAAATACCCTTATCAAACTTTGGATATTTTTACGGGAAAAATAGATATAAATGGTCTAAAACACCTCCAAATCGAGCGGTGCGAATTCAGGCACATAACATTGTCCAGCGCCAAAGAATTTGTCACGACAACTTGTATTAGGACACATGAAGCGAAGGGTCTGTACTAGAATACCTCGTGAGCTGAAGATGACTTTGACACGGATTCTTGGTGCTGATATGCCAAACCAGGAAGAACCTGATGTTCCTGCACTAAATCAAAGAAAAACATGTGCCTTTTGTCCTCCAAAACTAAAAAGAAAATCATCCTATAAATGTAATTATTGCCAAAAGTAAATATGTTTGCAATGTGCCCAAAAAGTCTGCGCTGATTGTGTGTAATGTTTACCTATTGCCAGAATTTTTTTTCTATGACAAAATGTATTCTAGAATTTTTTTTCTTTTTATTTGTTCATTGAGAAGAGAAAAAAGACTGTTTTTTTGTTGATTTTTAGTGAATTTTATATTTAAGTCAATTGTTTTTGATCTCAAGTGTAATTTCACGCAATTTACGAGTCTAAAAAGTTAAATAGAGTAAATAAATATAAATAACTGTTAATTTCATACATTGTGGTATTTTATTTATTCAATTACATTTATTTGTTTACAAAATATTCAAAAAAGTTCGTTAAAATACGATAATTTAAATTTTATGAGCAAAATAATATTGCGGTCTCAGTGACCGCATGTCGGCGACAGCGTGACAAAAAAACCATGACGGTGGTTAAAGGGTATGTGTGTAAGTATGTATGTGTTGGGAAAGTTATTTATAGTTACAATAAATGAAAGATGAAATTTTTTTTTTCAATCAAGCTTTTATTCTAAAATGCAGTTGTGCTAAAACGAAAAAAATAATTGTATGTAAGGGTCATGCTGATAAATGTTATTTGAGGGTATACGTATACATCAATGTTTATTCAGCAATCTTGCATAAAACTATATTAAGTATATTCTTTATATACAAAATAATTTCGAAAGCTTGTAGCGCGTATGAAATTTATTCCCCTTTTTTTTCTGTTTGCGCTACAAGCTTTTGAATTAATGGCCCCACTTGACATAGTTTGTCGATTTTCTTTTTTTCTTTTTCACATTATGGCGTTCAAAATCGGCCATTTTGATTTTTTTCAAATTTTTATACTTTCTATGATACTCGCGCCGTTATGACGAATCCAACGACGTATCATTTATCAAAATCGGCCCACGCGTTTGGTCTAAATAGTGCCACAAATGTACAAACCCACATACATACAATACATACATACATACATGGACTGATAAACACATTAACCGTCGCGTCGCGCAGTCGGGTATAAATTAAATTTTGATACACAACGTTAATGTTCAAGTTTTCACTTCTGCCAGCACTCCCGGAGTTTTATATGAAGAATCACCTAAAGTTTTGCTTCCTAATTTAAAGTCCTCCATAAACAGTTATCTTATAGAAAGAACTCTGCTCTTTACATGAAGGTCTGTCGGATGGGCCTTTTTATAATTCGAACGGCACGGCACGGTACTGCAGAATTTTTATTACCATTGCCTTCTATATTACCGGCTTTTAGTATCACTAATACATAGGAAGAAATGGTAATTAAATTTTGCCGTGCCGTTTTCGAATTATAAAATAACTGTTATTAAATTTTTAGCTGTTATTAAATTTCTACGCTGCGTTCTAAAACAGGTATAGCAGACGTTGGTTGCAAATCCGTTTCCCTGAAATGGGATTGTGCCGGCCACGTAAGCCGAATACATCCTGACAGGTGGGCCATCCTAGCCACTCAATGGGTGCCCCAAGACGGGCAACACCGTAGAGGCAGACCCAGAAAAAGGAAGCAGGATGACTTAGCTGCTTTTAAAAAGGACTGGATGGAATTTGCACAGGATCGGGATAAATGGAGGGCTGCAGGGGAGGCCTTTGCCCAGCAGTAGGACAGTAATGGCTAGGAAAAAGAAAGTTTTAAAGGGTTTCAAGAAATAATACAACTTTTTAATGTACAACCATTTATTTCATAGAAATATTAACCGAAAATAAAGCATCAGGAGTTTATCACAGTTCCGATCATTCTTTGGTTCTCATCAATTTTACTAATAATTTTATCCGACTTCGGTAAATCATAGTAAATTTTTTAATGGCTTTTTTTATGAAATACTGAAAGTATATTTTATTAACCATGGAGTTTATTTTTTATCGCATATTATTATTATTCAATCAAATTGCTGTAAAACTATTTAAAAATTAGGTACTGTTAGGTGTCAACATATACTCGTAGAATTACTGGTTACCCTACAATATTTTGTGATTACTGTTTTTTTTTAAACAATTATTTTTGGATTTTTCTCGATAGTATAAAAACCATTTGTGACAAAATTTTGTGGGAAGGTTTGCACAACATTAAACTGATAAAGGTCTGCAAGTAGTTCAAAAGCGCCAAATTAAAAAAAATAAAACAAGAAAAAGCTGAAATGGGCAACAGATCGATTAAGCTGCTTTTAAGCTAAATCTAAATTAAAAAGTTAGAAATTGTAGTCAAATCTTCGTTATGTGAATTTTTTTAAATATTTTTTTATAGATAGCTGCTAAATCAAATAAAGTATAAACGTTATATACTTGAGGAAAAATCAGCAATTTCTTAGGTATTATTTTTATTATAAGATGGGTTAACTCTTGACCTCAATCTTGACCTAGGTCATAGATAGGTCATTCCTTGATCTGTCAAACTCTGTTAGCCTACTTCGAAAAATCTGAAAAAAGCGCTTAAAGAGAAGATTGCAGTTCAATTTCTTCCTGCTGGTTATTTATTCATTGTGTAAGATTCGTGGACCTAAAATTACTACTATGGTCAGATTCTAGTAAACTTTTACTGTGAAGTTTCTGTTTTGCTTTCAACTTCTTCTATCTTTTTTGCATTGTCAGACGGCAGCATGAACGATAGAAAAGAACCGCCTGAAACAAGAAATTGGTACTGTAAATACGATATCACTAAAAAACCGATCTAAAAGTAAAAAAAATACACTAATAAGTATAATATTGGGATTCTTGGCAAAAAAAAAATTTTTGATAAGAATTCCAATATTTTCCGACCTATGTTTATGAGATAAATAATGTTTAGATAAAACAAGCTTTTTGTCTCATTTACATGAAAAATTCGTAAAAAGCGCCTTCGCGCGCCAAATGAACACCTGGTGTACGAGATTACTATCGCAAGCGGCGAAACAATCGCGCGACGGATAACTACATAAGGACGATCCTTTTACATCAATGTTTTATTCAAATATCCTTACCAATGGCAATACTTCCGAATATGTAAAAGGAGTACTCGCAGTGGTATGTAAGCAAGTTCTTGAGGATGTTGATCCCAAGGGCAGCGCTAGCCCGGCCCACCATCAGCGTGAAACATACTCCCATCGCTCTGAAATAAAATTAAAAATAAATGAACTGATGACGTCATATGTGTTAGGAGTAGGTAGGGTTTTACGCTTTCATTATGGGCCTCCGTTGTTATCTGTCTTCCTAGGCAGAGAGCTCTTTGTCTGCCACCTTTCTGTACCATTTCTACCCGAGAGACTGTAAAACTTACTCCAACAAGCCCGTAGGAAATTCCCAAAAAAGAGTCAAACTTTCATATTATGGCAATCAAAATAATGCGAAGGGTATGTTTATAATTTATTCTGCATTCACACCTCAACAGATGGATGAATTTGGATCAGCTGTAACTCTGGAAGCGCCTAAATGGGTCTTTCTATAATTCGAAAACGGCACGGCAAAATTGTATTACCATTGCCTCCTATGTAATAGTAATACTAGAAGCTGAGAACATAGAGGGCAATGGTAATTCAAATTTTGAAGTGCCGTGCCGTTTGAATTATAAAAAGGCGTAATATCTGTATGCAAAATCCTTTTCTCCCTTACGATGACGTGAAGGGAGGACAAAGAAATTAACAAGCACACTTGCGCATTTGTAATATTGGTAAAGATAATTGATTAATTATTGTCAAACTCACTTCACGTAAGTAGGAAACATGTCAACACTGAAGGTAGAGAGCAGACCAAAGTTGAGCATCCCGGAGACGAAGATGACGAACAGGATGGCTGTGAGCGGCCACGAGGTGCTCACATTCATTAATAGGGCTGCTGCTCCAGCCAACATCTGGAAAACAGAAGCTTTGTGATATGACTCCATTGTGATCATAATCATAACAGCGCTTAGTCCTGCTTCTCATCCGGGGCACGCTTGATCATGATCCAGGGTACAGTGGAGCGACTGCCATTTGACCTCCATGACCCTGCTAACAGAGGAACCTGACCAGATTCAATCTTTTTTTTATTTTTTATTATAAAATGGGGTTACTCTTGACCTCAATCTTGACTAAGGTCATAGATGAGGTCGACGATGGAACGAGTTAACCCAGAAAATGCCTATAAGGCACCGGTACTCCTACGCACCAACGGAACACAGCAAGCCGTTTGGCGTCGGACTTCTGTAGGAGAGTGGTCGCGAACCAGAAGGCCCTTCACAAAGCCTACCACACCGCATGAGACCATAGGACACCACCTCAGATTCAGAACAAATTGAGGTGTCATTGCCTGGGGTGGATTAATATGAGGCAGGTCTCATTTGTGTTTCCTTAGTCGCCTCTTACGATACCCATGGAAAGAAAAGGGTGTTGTTTTTTCAAACGATCACCACGCGACACAAATCATGGTTAAACGTTCAGTTGATTGCTAATTCACTGAGGTATGCCTTGTGCTGCAAAGGACTTTAGGCTTTTAGCCCTTATTTTAAGACTAGACTGTTAAATAAAAAGCCTAGTAGGCTAAAAACCTATAAAGAAAGCCATTTAGTACTTGCGGCTAGGCTAGGGTTAAGCCTATTCAAGCTTTTTGGTTATAAGCCTGGGTATAAGGCCTAACCTTGTTTATGACTAATTTAATAAAATAAGACGCTCTTAAAGCCCCATATCCCGTGGGTGTTGTAAGAGGCGACTAAAGGACTACTACATTGATACACAATGTCAGACAGTCCCTCGATATTTGTTAAACAAAAAATGTTATAGTTTTGACGTGTATCTATATTTTTATCTGTGGCGACGTAGCTCCTAAACGGATAAATTGATTTGCATGCGTTGTTTTTTGTTTCAAAGCTGACAAATCGAGATATTTCTTATCAACACTTGATTAAAATTGGTTTAGCCACATGATAGTTATAGGTGGTGAATGTTGGCGTTTTAATTTATTACGGAAACATAACTTTCCAAGCAAATTTTAAAAGAACTTGCATACCTGAATAGAAATCAGCACCTTCTTCCGCCCGGCATAAGGTAATATGATAGAAACCAGGATGTTGAGTGCTGCCAAGATCATGTCCATGCAAAATACCATAAGCATGGCCGAATTGTTCAACGTGCATCCGATTGTCTGGAAAATGTATAATTGATAAAATATCATATCTAATAAAAAAGAGAAAAAGTATTGTGAACAATTTTTGTTAGTATTACTTGTCTATATGTATCTATACTAATATAACAAAGAGGAAGAATCTTCGCCCCTGGGCTAGCTAGTGGACAAGAGCGAACCCATTCATTATAAAAAAGGAAAGACTTATTGTTTTTTGTATGTGTGTATGTTTGTAACATTATACATTATGCCCGAGTAACGTAGGCTTCATAATTTCCTCAAATTCCCACGGGAACGTAGTCCAGCGCGGAAAGTTCAAATTCAAAAATGGCTCTATTTCATGGAACATACAAATTGTTGCTTGAAACGAAAAGCTATCCAATATAAAGAAGCTAGCGCATCATTTGTTGGAAAACCGTTCTTATTGTAACGGCATAGAGCATACCTATGAGGTGACTTGATGTGCTGAAAAGAAAAAAACCTGAAGTCCATTACTCACTGTCTTCCTTACTGGACCTCCCTTATCGTGTAGGTATAGCCAGCTGTGTAACGAACTTGACTACGGTCAGAGTTTTCGAACCGCCAAATAGCCTGTGATAATCTATTGACAACAGCCAAAACCTCCAGCTGTACGCTCTCCGAATACAAAGGACATTATTCAAAATGTACCAAAATTTTAAAGTGGCAGCCAAAAAAAAAGGAAATTTTAATAATAATGTGTTTCAAAAGGACACATTATTCTTAAAAAAATGTATTATGACAGCTAAGCTTTACGACCTTTGCGAATTTTCAATTTTTAATCTTAAAAATCTAGATTTTCAAGCTTAAAATCTAGATTTTCAAGCTTGAATTCATTTTTAAATCTAGAATTTAAACCTTTAACCTAATACGAAAAATCTTTGTTATCACAATCTATTAAAACACTATTTTCTATAGCCGGAACATTTAAAATACAGATTTATAAGTGTCAAGAACAAATCTAATAATAATGGTCGTACAGCTTAGCTATCATACTAAAAAATGTTTAGAATAATATGTTCTTTCGAAATAATAACTTTACTGCTTTTGGCCGCCACTTTAAAAAATTTGGTATTTTTTGTACGGGTCCTTTCCACTTTGGTCACCCATCCTGTTTCCTGTCCTATCACTGATGAGGTCAGATCAATGATTGCCGCTGGGCTTCGAGCGATTTAAAGTGCCATCGTCAAGACGTAACAAAATACATCTAAAAGTGATGGAACTATATTTGAAATTAACTATATTATTGCTCTATAGCAATAAGGCCGCCGGATTGTATACTACATCATGAACATTTGTTTTTGTTTAATGTTATGTTTTATGTTTTTTTTGTGTGCAATAAAGAGTATTGTATTGTATTGTATTGAAAGCAAGATATTGGTAATCGGTCTTGTATCTTAGTGTGGTTTGTTACTCTCAGATGGTCAGCATGATGTACAATGAGCTTAATGACTTAGGAAACCAACAGAGTAATCTTACATCAGCTTCAGTAGTTTCATTCTGTGAGGAGCGCAGCATTTGGCAATAAGTCAACCCTCGGTCCCCTTTCTCTAGGGACTTCATAAACCCGTCCACCATGTACGGGACCCATGTTGTAAATGGGGTTACGCTGGAATATTTTAAAATGACAAAAATGTAGTCAATAGAATGCACCAAGAGTAATTCCTAAGAATATAGTAGATTCCACAACATCGAGTTTTTCATTCTTAACATGTATCTTAGTATTAACCTATTTAACATTGGGAAAGGTAAATTTGACACAGGTTTTTTTCTCGTTAATAAGAAGGTTATTTACAGTAAACCATTCAACTACCTTAGAGATCGCAGTATTCACGTCGTCATAATCAGAGTCGTGCCTCTTCACTTGTAATGTGTCATCTGCAAATACTACGATCAGCGACTTTAACAAGGGAATGCAAGTACAGAGTAGAGCCCCAGCTGCAACAGTCTTGTCGAATGTCGATTCGAATAATTTGGAATACATATAGGTTCTTTTATATTAGCGAAACCAAACAAAAAGAACTTAAATACTGAATAACAAGTTTGAATGTATCTTACCAAAAGTACACTGCGACGAATATAACTGACAGGAGGAGAGTATTTTGTAAGAGAGGAGGCTTCAGCAATGGTACAGTCTGCCTAACAACAGACGCCCAGAAACCACCAGCAGTCTGACCTGCGTTACCTTCACCCAGGTTTATAGACGTTACCTAGAAATTTAATAAAATTAAATAAGTACGGATATTGACAGACGGATGTAAGGATGTAAGGGGGTACGCTCACTATCTCAGTGCCCCAAGTCAACCTCTCCTGCTCGTGGTGCATCCTGCTGATCAACGAACGAGGCTCTGACGACCGAAACAATGGCGGTATATCCATTCAAATAGCGTGGCTAAATGCAACAGACCAGTGATGGGCAGCAGTATCACTGGTGCGAGGAGCTACGCTCTGCGATCGCCAACCCGCATTGCCCAGCGTGGCGATTATGGGCATAACCTCTTATGGCAAGCACACATTTACCAAGGCCCCCAGTTCCCGGCCGCCCCGCTATTCCTGACCAAGGCGGCGGTCATGGTTACGGCGGGGTAGGGGGTGCTAAGAATCCCCGGGTTACGGTAGGCCGCCACCTCCACGAACAATACTAGTCCACCAATTTAAGGTCGCTCAGCGAGCTATGGAAAGGGCTATGCTCGGTATTTCTTTGAGGGATCGGATTCGAAACGAAATAATCCGTCAGAAAACCAAAGTTACCGACATAGCCCGGCGAATTAGCAAGCTTAAGTGGCAGTGGGCTGGTCATATCTGTCGTAGAACCGATGGCCGTTGGGGCAGACAAGTTCTAGAATGGAGACCACGAATCGGCAAACGTAGCGTAGGGCGCCCTGTTACTAGGTGGGGTGCCGATATTCGTAAAGTAGCGGGCAGTGATTGGAGGAGGAGAGCTGAAGACCGAGCTCAGTGGCGTGCCATAGGAAAGGCCTATGTCCAGCAGTGGACTGATACAGGCTGATGATGATTGACAGACGGAGTGTGACAGTGTGATATTAAAGTGGCATTAATTTTAATGGACGTCTCTGCAACTGGGTGTTGACAAGACAACACAAATAAGATAATGGCACGGACAAAGTCTATGGATGCAAATGTAATTTAAAAAAAAAAAATTAATGTATATAAACCTGAGGTACATGACATGGTATGGAATAGAATAGTAGAAATCACTCTACAATAAACATTGCTTATAACTTTCTAACTGCTGAACCAATTTTGATCAAATACTGCTAAGAACAATATCCTTTACGTCATGCGAAATCGATCCATTCGTTTAGGAGCTACGATGATGCCACGAACAGATAGACAAACATACAGACAAACATGTTTATGTAATAAATTATTTGTATATTTATACATTTTAACATACTATACCTTTACATTATTTGTATATTATACCTTTGTACATTGAATGCTACCTGCAGACTACTCCTTCCTCTCAAACACTCAATGGGTTGACTGGAAGAAATCCCCTTGTGGGATAAGTCAGCCTTTGTACTGTGTTTCTTATGTGTCTTGTGTAACTTTTGATCATGTACAATAAAGAATAAATACATACATACATACATACAGACACACAGATACAACTTATAACGCCCCTCTCTTTTGTCGGGGGTAAAAAGTTTGAAAAGAAGAAGTCCTTTTAATCTGATTAAGTATGTCCTTATCATAAAAGTGGGTTCCGCAATGACAAAAAAATACTTTTTCATTTCTCATACTCGGAAAGTAGTGTTATTTTGATCTGATTATTGGGTGGAAAATGCTGCTTCCCTCTATAGGGAGGGAAAAACTCATACAAATTACTTCCCATCTAAGGGCCGGAATGAACTTTAAAAATAGAACTGCTGTCAGCTGTGAAGAGTTTTATGTAAAAAAACTAATTAAAAAAAAATGCTGCGGCCATGTGAGTTTCTAAACAGCCAGTGTGAACTTGGCGCAAACTTCTTTGAGCGGAATAAGCCGCAACCGGTGAGTTCCATATTTAAAATTTTAAAAGTCGACATAAATTGGCGGGATACTGATCTGTTATGTATCTGCGACGGAATTTAAAAAAATAGTTAGTAGTAAATAGTTAGTTAGTTAGTAAAAATAGTTAGTAGTATATATAATAATATTAGTAGTAATATTATTATATATTATCAATAAATAGTTTAGAGAAACTACTAGTTTTATTTTCCTCATATATTCGAAATGAAAAGTAGAGTGTTTAACACGGGTAAAAGAATCAATTCCTACTCGGACTATAGAATTGATTCTTTCCACCCTCGATTAACAATCTACTATTTAATTCATGGAAAATATTACGAACTTAGAGAAACAATATTTAGAGATCTTAGGCGTAATTATCTACTAAACGTTCAAACATCAACTATAACAGTAAATAATATAAATCACTGTGAAACGCACAACTATCACCATTTACACAATATTCATGTGACAGATATCAACGTTATCATGATAATTGAAATGAAACTAGTTTTTACCGACTTCAAAAAAGGAGGAGGTACTGTGTTCGACTGTATGTATTTTTTTAATGTATGTTCACCGATTTCTCTGCCAATTATAGACCGATTTTCAAAATTATTTTTTGTTCAAAAGAGTGTACTCCAGAGGTAGTTCCATATAAATTTTATCGAAATTGATTCAGCACTTTTTAAAAAATCAACAAAAACAAAAAAATACTACAAACCAGAACATCATCTAAATAAATGAGTGACATTTGCGAACTGTTGGGATTGAAGTCGGTGACTCATACGTTTTTATAACGTGGAAAATTATTCTTAGACAGAAATGAGTTACATAACCAAGGTTTGAATGGGCCTTTTTATTATCCGAAAACGTCACGGCAAAATTGTATTACCCTTGCCTCCTATGTAATAGTAATACTAGAATCTGAGAACATAATTCAAATTTTGAAGTGCGGTGCCGTGCCGTTCGAATTATAAAAAGGACCAATTATAAAACAGCTATACTAATTGATGTAATACAGCTGAGAACCATCTCGATTACGTCAGCCTTTAAACAAAAAAAAATGAATCCAAATCGGTCCATTCGTTTAGGAGCTACGATGCCACAGACAGACACAGATAAACAAATGCACAGATACACAACTCAAACTTATAATATCCCTTTGTTTTTGCCGAGGGTAAAAACTGTTTTTGCTGCCGGGCAGACTGAATTCATAAGCGTCAAAAGAAACATCCAAAATAAAACGTTAATTGGGCAAGGCGGTGACTTTTAATTAGTGACAGAAACCTTAGAACGTTTCTCCCAATTAATCTGATCAACAGTCCTCAAGGAAGTCGGTCGAATTTTTTTTGTATTACAACCAAAGTTCAATGATGATGATGAGGTCCGACCGATTTCGGCCATGGCAACCGCTTCAACTCCTAATTTTTTTGTCGCTCGTGTGCCCGAAGATGGCTAATATAGCCGATCTTTGCGGAAAGTTCAGTTAATTCATCCTGTAGAAAACATTTGTTTCCATTATTTTCAGGGCTTAATTATACCGCGTATGTAATAAATCAAATACCTTGTATCTATCTCCATTTTCTCCAGTATTCTTCTCAAAAATCTTCCTCAAGACCTCCAACGCTTGTTTGTCCTCTCCAACACTGAGCAAAAATTTTGGGCTTTCCAATGAAAAGTAAGATCCCGCCGCTGCTATGGCGCAGGGCATGCTGTAGATGAGATTGAGCAGTCGCCAGGAGTTGAAGGTGATGTTAAGAAAAGGCACTTCATACGAAAATGTCATTGAAAGAACTGGGATTGTCAAAGCTGTAACAATCAAATGAGTTTACTCGAGTACTTATACTCAAATTCTTACGTTTATATCTTGAGTCGTAGCCCAGTAGCGCTCTCTTATCTGAACCGATCAAAAAGGTTAAGAAACGTACCCAGAGGCAGGGCACCTGGTGGGTGAATAAGCTTCTTCTGAGTGAGCTTGCTACATCCTTAACTGCATCTTAGCTAGGTTGTGGTCTAGAATTTAAAAAAAAAACAACGGGTTGCACTCCGGGAGTGCCGGCAGAAGTGAAAACATTGTGCATTAATATGGAAATAAAACAAAAATACTCAAAAAGAGTCCGTTGTTCTCTCAGGATTCGAACCCTTGACCTGTTGCTTACATTCTGGCAACTTTTCCATTCGACCAAACTGTCTATTTTCAATTTAGTAAAATAATCTATCGGTATTTGCGCACTATGTGCGAATAATCGTTGACATCGTCACAGAGATAATTTTACCATAGGGCTGCCATCCATCCAGGTTTCCACCCATACTTCAAAGTACACAACGCTGCTAAAGAAGTTTTCACTTCAAAAAAGGTAGCGAAAAAGGTATCCTACGCATTTTCGATCAGGGTCACGTGACATCTGATGATCTGACGCGAGTTCATCGCTAGATTAACATTTTTCCCCATACTACTAAAAGTGCTCAACACCGCTTAAGAAGTTTTCACTTTAAAAACAAAGTGACAATTATCATGAGCTTTTTCAAACGTACCCGTTAAGCCGTCAGTCCCGATTGTTTTCGATTGACTGTTGTTAAAACAGAGGCCATTTGGCGGTTTGAGAACTCTGACACACAGTAAATAAATAAGGTAAAAAAATATAATAGTAATTTAATAATGTAATGTAATGAATGTAATGAATGTAATTCGTAACCTTGGGCAATATAACAGAAAATAAAATTTAGTTTTTCACCTAAAGAATACTAGTTTCGAGAAATATAAAAGATGTCATTTTGTATAAATAGCGTCAAACGTAAATGAGAAACATAAAGATTTTGACTTAAATAGACTACAACGTATTTATAGTTTCTATTATATTTTTTTACGGTAGCAAATTTTGCACTGTGTATAACACGCACAAACACTCTTTTCTATAGGTGTACGTAATAAGGTTTTACTACGCTAGTCTTACAAATATGTTCTCATTTACATACCCAAAGTTTTCATTTCTGACATTGTCTATACTATACTAATATTATAAAGAGGAAATATTTGATTGTTTGTTTTGTTTACATTGAATAGGCTCCGAAACTACTGGATGGATTTGAAAAATTCTTTCACCATTAGAATCCAAATTATCCGTGATGAATATAAGGTATATGATTTTCCCAAATTCCCACGGGAACGAAGTCCCGGGTGGAAAACTAGTACAAAATAAAAAGCTTTTCAATTTACCTGCCATGCATCCGACGGCCACGGCAAATATAGAAGTCAGGAGGACGATAAGTCGAGGTCGTTTGGACTGCGGTATACACTCGCTTACATAAGTGTTGGAAAGTCCAAATATGCCAGCCATCCTGGAAATTAAAATTTACTCTCTACAAGCTCTCTTCAGTTCTTCTATTTTCTTCTTGTCTCTCGCCAAACTTCTTATTACCGAAATTTTAACATAACAACTACACACATCAACGCGGTCTAGGGATATTGCACGGTTTTTCATACAAAAGAGGTCTGTTTGAGAAGTTATAAAAGCATACTCGAGATACATGGGAGAGCTATAATTTCCAGACAAGCAAGTGCTGAACCTGAATTTTCAATTTTAGTCAATAAAATTAGTTTTACTTGAAATTTGTGAAAACGTGACGGAAACGAAAACGAAAATGCACTTTTTGCCTGCTTTTTGTATGAAAATAGTCGAATTTACGCAATATTTTTTTTCGTTTTCGTCACGTTTTCACAAATTTTAAGTAAAACAAAATTAATTGATTAGAATTGAAAATTCAGGTTTAGCACTTGCTCGTCTCAAAATTATAGCCCTCCATGTATCTCGAGTAAGCTTTTGTAACTTCTCAAACAGACCTCTTTTGTATGAAAAATCGTGCAATATCCCTAAACCGCGTTGATGTGTATATTATGGGCCTTTTTATAATTAAAAGGCACGGCAGAATTATATTACCATTGCCTCCTATATAATACTAGAAGCTGAGACCATAAAGGGCAAAGGCCCAATAGCTGTTCTGTTATAATTTCCGTTTTTACCTTTCGAGGTACGGAACCCTAAAAACTAGAGAATAAAAAAACGGAATTAAGGACGATGAACAAACAATGTACAAAAATGCAGATGACAAAGACTTACGAAGAAGCAGAAAGGAACTTGCAAACACAGAAGAAGATCCAGTTTGGTGAGATGGTAGCGCAACATCCAGTGATAAAGCCCAGGGTCAAAGCTACAAGCAAGATCTTCCTACGGCCTCTTGTGTCCGCAAGGTAGCCCCAGACATTGGACGCTGCTAGGATACCTGCTCAAAAAATTACATCAAGAATGTTTGGTGTACCACAGAAAGCTATTGACTTTTGTCCTCAAATGGCGTATCATCAACACCATACCAGTTACAGAATGCGTTCTTCTGCACACTGGGGAGGAGAATGACGTATGATAATAAGGAATGTGGGATATAATGGGCAGAAAATACTCGTTTAGGCAATGCGATAGAATAATATATACAAAAGTTAATAGCAGCGAATGGCAATAAGTATAGTGTCGTAGCAGTGCTGACTCACACCTTTTCCCTATAGTAAATGGGTTCATTATTTATTGTTTTTTACTAAAAAGGGTAACATATGCGCACTCACGTTCACTCGCACAACACACTCACATACAATCGCACACACACACACATACATACTCACTCTGACACACGCACGCATATCCACAAACGCACACACACACTAACACAAGCACACTTTCACTGTTTACACTGCCTTGTGTGTGTGAATGAGTACGTGTGTTGGTGTACACGCACACATTCACATACACAAGGCAGTGTAAACAGTGAAAGTCTATTTTCCAAGAGTATTAGATAGATAGATAGATCGATAAAACCTTTATATAACTGAAACATTACACACACAATTACAAAAACTAAGAAAAAAAAAAGAAGTAAAAACATTTGTATCTTAACGATTAATTAAAATTAATGTGTTTGGAAGAGTATAATGTGTGTTTGAGAGAGAGTAGGAATGTGTGTGAGTGTGTGTATGTGTGTGTGTGTGTGAGTGGTTGGTGTTGCGTGTATCGTGTCAGTGAAAATGGCGCTGGCTCAGCATTTGTTGTGGTAAGAAACCACAACGCTGTTATTCTGCCAGGACCTAAGTGGACGGAGGCGCTCTCTGCGCGTGTGCATGTTACTGTGTAGTATGTATGACGTATGTATATAATGAATAAAATAAAAATAGTATTTCTCATTTTCAATGGCAATACAAATAGCGAACTCAAATGACTTCTATTAGGGTGGGGGCCTGGAGATCTGTCACACAGGTTAATTCCTAGTATGGACTCCAGTCCCTCACAAAGGTTTTTAAAATAATGTCATTTTTATATTTCTAGCCAGTTTAAGTATGTAATTTACCTTTGTGAAGGAAAATAAAGACTTTTATTATATTATTATTATTATTTTCCCATTAGGATAGGCAGAAACCACAAGTTGCCACTTGGTACCATCCAAACACACCTCTTTCTCTTCCTCTACATTCATAATGTAGCTGTTAGATGTTATCGAGGGGCTGTACGCTGGCTAAGTTGCACATGACCAAGTCGCAATGGTCCGTACTGCTATAGAACACAAGGTACGCCTTTTGAGGCATTTAAACCCACTCGAGCTGCAATTGCACCACGATATTGACAGTTTGGCAGTGGCGGTAAGCGTTATGAATGCTTTCGGATTGGGCACTGCAATGCGGTCTTTTCTAACTAATAATAATAATAGTCGGTGAATGGTTTGGTCCCAAAGAGCCTTGCTTTATATCTTCAAAGGCGCGGTATTACTGGGAAGTCAGTGATGGACAAGATGCAGAAAGCAGTCCTGCTCGATAATGCTGGGATAGTTAGACGATTTCTTTCACAATCATCCTAAAACCCTGGCCGATTGTTGCTGGCCTCGCCAGGGTTTTTTCTGTAACTCCCTCTGAAGGAGGTATTTTCTGCTGGTTTCTGCAGAATAATAAGCTTATGTATTATTGGATTTGTGTATTAGGTTTTACATAGTGAACAATCAATTTGTCCTATTAGTTATGATGTCAGAACTCACCAATGAGTGGTACGCCAGCCATGAGACCTTGCTGTTCTGGAGTGGTTTGGAGCTCGCATCCACTAGCTGGCACTAGAAATGCCACGGAAAACGTCTCGAAAGCCATGGCAACTATGATACAGCCCGTAAGGGTCATCAGTTCCATGGTGTACCTTCCCAATCCTTAAATTTAAAAAGAAATTAACGGCTATAGAATGAAATGTGTTATTTAGATGTGGATTCAACAGTTTGTTTTGTACGGAGTTAATATTTTTTTGTTAGTTGCTCATTATAATTTGACTCAGAAATGATGGAAATCTACCTTATTTCAACTTAGAGCTAGGAACTTGAATTAGGTTCGTATTTTAGAACGCGAATCAGACTCTGATCTATACTTAAGTAACAGACATCTTTGTTGTTTGGATAGTAAGAGAAAGAGAATAAATATTTAAGTATAGATCGAGACTTGAGTCTTCTTCTGTAATACGGGCCAAGTTTCTTACCTGTCATGGTCAAAGCCTCTTCAAAAGGAACTCCACTCATTTTCATAGTCATTTTTGCGGTCACTTTAAAAATAATCTTAAGAAAATACTGTTTTTAAATGGATTTAAATGTGCGAAATTAAACTACAAGTTCACATTTTGGTTGCGCCCGCGCCAACGTAACTCCCCATCTGATAACTCGAAGCTGCTTTGATAAAACGACTCATTTCAATCTAATTGTAAACATTAAACGTAGTATTTCATAATTGGATGGTATTCTGCATGATGCTCCACCCAAGATTAAATGATAGTTGTGAATAACAAATAATTAAAAGTTCTGGCTCATTACATGGCGCTGATGATCTGTCAGCACCTTATAAGTTTGATATTACTCAAGGAGAATCGTGATAAAGTTGGTTTGATAGTATTCAACTTGAGAGTGTCCTTTAAAAGTTCGATTTGTTGCATCATTCAAAGCATTTCTATAGGTAATATAGCTCAGTGGACAAACTTTGTAAAATATTTTAATGTACTGGCTGTTTTTATTGTATTAAATAAACTATTATTATTATAAAATCCTAAGAAAGAGGACTAAAAATCTTAAGGAATATGACCCTGATGGTTATATCATATTCTGTCAATTTTCTGATCAGCATACCTACTCCTTTCTTTACCTCTAAGTTCGGTTGAAAGATGTATCTCTATGTGAATAATAAGCTCTTCTCTGTAATTGCTTATGCATCCTTTGTAAAAGTGTTTTTTACAATAAAGTGCTTAAATATACACACATGATAGGTATCCTATCAAAAAACGAATTGCAGGAATAAAAAAATTACATAGAAGGATATCAGTTCCTCATTAATAAATCAATACAAATACAAACGCTGATGTCAACAGTAAACGTATTCAGTAGAATTTTTTATTAAAGTGGGTTGTCACGCATGCATAACGCCATCCAATTATGACTATCATTTTTGCTTCAAAGCATCTCGTATGCTAACACAAGTCGTAATGAAACAGGCGCAACAGTAAGTACTTGTAATATCTCCTTCAACAAATCTGAACTAACAAAATGACACTTTATGTACCTTAAGTACTATTTACATAGTTTTAAATATATAATAATAGATTCTTACCACGATAACAACCCATTATAATATACAGGGCTTTAGGTATCTCTCTTTCAACCTCTCGGATGGTTAATCAGTCTATGAAACTGAACAACTTTCCCAAGGAACGTAGGTAAAAATACGAAAAAAAAATTTTGAGTTCCTATACAAACTTCATCAGCATATAGCGCATTTTGTATGGGAGATCGAAGTTTTTTTTTCGTATTTTGACCTATGTTACTTAGAGGAGTTGTTCAGTTTCATGGACTGATTAACCACCCGAGAGGTTGAAAGAGAGATACTTGAAGCCCTGTATAACACTTTAAACACCGTTAATATATGTATGTTTAAAACTAGTAACGACGAGAATCTTAAACAATATACCTATTACTGTTTACATGTTGATCAAAAGTTAATTCAGTTTAAATAAAAATAAATACGCATAGATTTCTAAAAATATTTAATACACACAACAGCATATCAGGTCAAACAGTTGCACTACGAAAACGGTCACTATTGCAAGCGCAGTAAGGGCGAGCTCAAGGTCAAAGTGGGGTAACCTGATGTGCTGTCGTGTGTACGTATAGACAGACGTATAGTATATAAAGTGAAGTACAGGCGGCGCGGCGGTAGCTGGTAGGTCGAAATGCTTATAAGCTCACCTTTTATATATTAACCGCCGACATAAAAATTGCGTTGATCAAAGTTCCACTGAGTGACATCTGCTGAGTTACATTCAGGTGACATTTGAAATGTCACTCAGCAGATGTCAGGTCTGATCTTTTTTGACGTGAGTCAGGCTTTCTAACGTTTTTTTCCTTTCATCTAACAGTTTTTGACACCTTAGACAGTTCTTTCGTTCCTATTCAATGTAAAATGTTGAAATATATCTTAAAATAATTAAACAGCACCATCTATGGGATTGTTTCTTAAGCTGACCTGGAAAATACCTCATTCAGTTTTAAATTCTTTCTTGAATAAGATCAATGTTTAATATTTGATTTGAACTGACACTTGAGATGCCATTAAGAATACGTGCCTAAAAGTTGTAAGCAGTCAAATGTTATACTGGTTTATTCTTACTATATCTTATTGATGACGTGGAACTGGAAAGAAACCAAAATAATTGTTTTATATGAATTTTATTTACAAAGGTCTCTTAGATTTCATAAACACATATCTTAATTACACTGTATTAACTCGATTGCACTAAGCTTGAACGGGTTTTCAAAAGTAAATGCGTTCATTAAATTAATTTCAATTTAGTTTAACTAAAGATCATGGACGTAGGATAATTTAAAACAAAAGAGTCTTTTTTATTTACTTTTATTTACTTCTTATGACAGATATACATAAAATTACAAACAGAAATACGACACAAAAGCTTAGCTTATTTCTAAAAAGACATTTCTTCCGGAAAACCCGAGCCACGGAAAGTTGATCTGAGAGGCAGATAGAGCGTGCAAAATACGTACTATACCTACATAAACTATACTATACTATAATTAAACTTATACTACAAAAATAATAAATACATATATACCTTATATAAAAAACATATATAAATAATAATACTATATATACCTGAATAAATAAATAGCCTATTGCAGGGAAAGGTTTTAACTCTACGAAGGGCTGCCTCGGACAGGGCTGTCGTGGCAGAGAATTCCACAGTCTTGCAGCATGTACACAAAAGGAATAAGAGAAAAAATCTGTGTGATGTGAGATAGAGAGAAGGGAAAGATTCGTAGAAAACCCTGTGATAAAATTTAAAAATATCGTCAATGGAAAATTACTCTTAATCTTTATCTGGCAGCTCAAGCAAAATGTGAAAACAACGCGATCAAATGTCAAAAATATGACGAAATGATAACGCCAGAGGGCGAGCAAGCCTTTGCGCGGTACCCTCGCGCAATCAAAGTAAAGTTTTACCGTCATCTGAGTGGAGTGACGCGCGAGTTTATCGCGAGCCTTCCTAGCTCAAAATAAAAAAACTATATGGTACCTATCCTTTAGCCTGACTTACATTACAGGAAACAGTGGTGAGGAGACTCCTTTTAGTTTTAAGCTTCTGACAAAAATAGAGGTGGGTTGCTTCGGTGGGTTGTAAGCAAAAACGATGCTAGTGCTTTGAAAATCCGCTCTTAGAGTTAAATGATCAATTTTTAGACAAAAGTTACGACCGGCTCCGAGTTAAAGTAACGCGAATAGCATCAAAGACTTGCTGTTATTTCTTCATTTGTAACGTTTCTTATCTGAAGGTAAAAACAACGCCACTACGATTCCACCTGTAAAAAGATACACGTGACAAAAGTGTCTACATAATGACAAAAATACACTACACATACACAACTTATCTTGGGAAACACCATTTGCGTAATCTCTTTTAATGAATATACATATTGCACAAGTTTTTCATTAGAAAATTCTTATATTAGCGTAACTGCTATCTTGACTAATAAAAATAGTTATCTTATTATCTTCTTATATATATATATATATTATATATATATATATATCTTCTAATATATAAAATTAGAGGTCCTGATTCACTGACTCATCAACGCCCAGCCCAAACCCTTGGACCTAGAAAGCTGAAATTTGGCAAAAATGTGTCTTTTATGATGCAGGCAAGCATTAAGAAAGGATTTATCGAAATTCAACCCCTAAGGGTGTGAAATGGGGGTTCAAAGTTTGTATGGAGAAAACAATTTTTTTGGACATTTTGACTCGAAACTTCGTCAAGATATACCTTAAAGCAAATAAACGGACACGTGTTTCGCGATTTTTCGAAAATCATCCCCTTAGGGGTCAAGAACCATTTCGTTCTAACTAAAAGAGTTCTTTGCGCGAGCGAAGCCGCGGGAAAAAGCCAGTATAACATATTTTTGTAGCAGTGATAAAGCCATACTTGCAACCGGAAGGTTGCAGAGTCAAATCTTGGGGCGGACCAGTACTTAATTCATCTTTTCGGATTTATGTAAGGGTTTTTCATTAATTACCATAGGGTCAGCGGTGAACAATAATTTTCCACGTCAAAAACGTAAGAGTCACCGACTTCAATCCCAAAAAGAAAATTTTTTCGAGAGTTTCTCTCAATTTCTTCAGGATTCCACCATCAGATCCTAGTTTCCTTACAAGGGGACCACCCTTGGGTTACCCCCTTTCCAACAAAAAAAGAATAATCAAAATCGGTTCATAAACGATGAAGTTATCCGCAGACATACATAAAAAAATATATACGATCGAATTGAGAAACCTCCTCCTTTTTTAAAGTCGGTTAAAAGCATCGTAATGAAACTCACACAAAGTTTTCCAAAGGAACGCGGTCTACCAACCCGCTCGGTGAACTAAGGCCTCAACCTCCTTCACTAATACAGGCTGATGAGGACATTAATAAACGTATAGTTTTAAACATTTATAGCGGGTTCCTACCACGGATTCTTAAACAACATATGAAAAAAACATTGTGTTTTAATTTGTATTAATTGTAATTGTAAACTCTTATGGAGAGTATAGCATTTGTTAAAAATGCTAAATAAGTAACAATATTTAATTTAATAAGACAAGGGCACGGATATCAATTCTGTAGATGCAAAATTAACTGTTAAATAAATAACATACTTAAATAAAAACAACATATGAATCAATATTTTGTCTGTCTATAGTAGATTTTTTTATATGCCGTGTTCCTGAGGATATCCATTAAATTGGGTAAACAGCTTTTACTTATGAAATCTTATATAAGGGAAGTAATACTTGTGAAGTTATTTAATTGGGTTGTGGAGTAAGAAAGGGTCTTTATCGAGCTCTTCTATAAAACTGCATTTGTTACTCAAGAGTTAACGAAAAAGTACATTTCAGTGGACATCAAGCTTAAACATGTAGCAGGATTCCAATTCCTTACGGCAAAGAGTCCAATGTGAATCCAAATGCGATGTTGTCAATCCTGTGGAGAACCTTGCATGTCAGATAATTAATGTTAAGGTATTTAGTTTGTATGAAAGTTAAAAATTAATAAAAAAAAAATAATTTGGGAATGTGTTTATATAGAAAAATGTTTATCTTGATGGCCTGAACACCATGTTGAAGTTAATGGATATCCTCAGGAGCACGGTGTATAAATGATGCCAGAGTCATTATTTTATAATACAACTTGGCATTATATTTATCGATTTGCGAATGACTCTAAAAATACATATATATATTTTTTTATTATGAATGGGTTAACTCTTGACCTCAATCTTGACCGAGGTCATAGATGAGGTCGACGATGGAGCGAGTTAACCCAGAAAATGCCATTAAGGCACTGGTACTCTCACGCACCGACGGAACACAGCAAGCTGTTTGGCGTCGGACTTCGGTAGGAGACGGCCTTTTACAGAGCCTACCACACCGCATGAGACCATAGGACGCCACCTCAGATTCAAAACAAATTGAGGTGTCGTTGCCTAAGATGGATTAATAGGAGGCAGGTCTCATTTATGTTTCCTTAGTCGCCTCTTACGACAGCCACTGAAAGAGATGGGGTGGTGTTATTGTCAACCGATCACCACACGGCAAACATACAAAGATTATACTTACTAGCGGCAATCACTGTGCAGCTGTAGAAAGTTAAAGTGCATTGCTGCGTGATGGCAGGTCCTATGATGTTGACACCAATTAACGCCACTAATCGACAGAACATGAATGCCAAACTGGATACCAGGCCCCTGGATATAAAAGCAGATAAGCATAGTTATATATTTTGTTAAAAAATCATTTTTTTTAAACCAAGCTTTTATCTAAATCATTATTTTTTATGTGATTCTCAGCAAACCCTTTCATTTCATACCCATATCATGGGAGTGCAAAATAAAATAACTAGTCCGCCATCTTGGGTTGCCCGCCATTTTGGATTTAAAACGTCACTTACCTAACCATGCATTTTCATCCAAACTAAACGTGTATACAAAATTTCTGCTCAATCGGTTAAAGATATCTACTTCAAAATTGAATTGCCAGATTCCACCCGAACGCACATAGTTACATATTTCACATATATCGCTGCAGAAGTTGACATATTTCACTGTTCTCTGAGTGAATTCACAAAGGTTGCACTAGCTGTAGTGTCATATAGAATGTCATCATATATTTATATGTTATTTAAGTATTGTGTATTGCTGTAAACTGTAATCTATTACATAGTACAGCATAGTACAGCAATATATCTATATATCTATATATAGATATATTGCTGTACTATCGCATTGGTTAATATCATGTCAAGATAGTTTGTAAGTTTTGGAAAAAAAAAACTTGTAATAAAGATAAGCGGTGATAGTGATAGCCCAGTTGGTAATGAGCCAGAGTTGAAACCGGAAGGTCGCGGCTTCAAATCCTGGTGCGGGCCTGTACCATTAAAATTCGTCTTTTCGGACTTATGTCATTAATTCATTCATATCAGCCTATTGCAGTCCACTGCTGAACATAAACCTCCCCCAAGGTGCGCCACTTTGCACGATCCTCCGCTGTTTTCATCCAGCCACTACCCGCTATCTTCTTTAGGTCATCTGACCATCTGGCTGGGGGGCGTCCTACACTACGTTTACCAAGACGTGGTCTCCATTCGAGAACCTGTCTACTCCAACGCTCGTCGGTTCTGCGACAGACATGGCCAGCCCACTGCCACTTCAGCTTGCTACACTTTTGGATAATATCCAAAACTCCGGTTTTCTGTCGGATGACCTCGTTTCGGATTCTATCCCTTAGCGAGATCCCGAGCATGGAGCGTTCCATTGCTCGCTGAGCGACGTGCAATCGGTGGGCCAACCTCACTGTCATGTTCCACATTTCGGCTCCGTAGGTCATGACTGGTAGGACGCATTGATTAAAGACCTTGGTCTTTAGACACTGCGGGAGTGGCGACGAAAAGATATAACGCAGCTTCCCAAATGCTGCCCAGCCAAGCTGCACTCTTCTGGTGATTTCCCGCTCGAAGTTGTCTCTACTTCGTTTTCTAAAGACGAGCGGTCCACCAATCCGCATTGGGTCAGCGTGGTGGGCTATGGCCTAAATCCCCTTTGTGTTTCGAAAGAAGGCCTGTGCCCCTCGGTGGGGACGTAGGTATATGGGCTAGTAATAATCATAAATGATTTGTATGTAATGATATTTGGTTCCAGAAAATAAAAATCTTCATAGGCACAAGAACAAAGTCCTGACTCACTCACGGACTACCAAAAATTTTCGTTTAAAATAATTAAAGTTTAAATTAATTAAATTACAATGACAGACGGGCGTTTTAATAATCAAGGTTATTAAGAAGGGAAGTCTATCAATCAACTTAATTAATGAACTCGTTCTTGATGAATCAATAAATAAACAGGCACTGATAACAGTCAATGAACAACAACCGAACACAAAAAGCAATGTTATTCACTATAAACTATAATACAAAAACTTTTTTATTTCCAACTTCATTTAAAGAATAGTTTTGACAGAAGTTTTTCGACGTACCAGACAAAAATGAAGAAGCCATATGCATTTTTTTTTACCAGCCCATATACGTCCCCACCGAGAGGTACGGGCCTCCCTTCGAAACACGAAGGGGATTCAGACCATAGTCCACAAATCTGGCCCAATGTGGGTTAGTGGACCACTCGTCTTTCGAAATTTTTTTTGGACGGGCAGGTTTCATCATGATGTTTACCTTCACCGTTGAGCAAGTGATAATTAGAAATCCGTACATAAATCCGAAAAGACGAATTCAGTCGTACAGGCCCGCAACAGGATTTGAACCTACGACCTTCCGATTACAAGTCTGGCTCATTACCAACTGGGCTATCACCGCTTATAAGTCTATTCTACTAGCTTTCCGCCTGGTAGGTTAATGATGAAGACATATTCACTCACCTCTGAGAAGTAGGATAAAGATCAACACAGAAAGATATAATACTGCCGAACCCAATTGAAGTGCACTGTATCAGAGTAAAGGCGATCAAATTGATCACAGGTTCCTTGACCACATTCACTAAGACCATGCAAAGTCCAGATATGAAGTACACAGCAATGAGGACCAGCCGTCGATAAGGAGCTACTGCTGATACGGCCAGGCTCAACACAGCAAAGACTAATCCAAGACTTATACCTGCGAGTATTGTGTAAAGCGATAAAGCGTCATTGCAGGATGGCTAAAACAATAAAAAAACGATACACACTCAAAGACCCACACTATGGTTTTATCTTGTGTCGTGGGTTCCTTGGAATATACACAAAGACAGATACACCCATGACCCGAGAACAAACATCTGCTTTTTACACAAATGCCTGCCCCGACAGGGAATCGAACTCAGGACCCGCCGATCAAGAGCGCAAGCGCTACTACCATGGCGCTAAAAAAAAAAGCTGGTAATGTCAAAACATTTCAGTTGTTATTGTAGAACAGGGTACTGGGCCCCGATTCTGTAACTTCAGTTGTGTATCGATGGAATGGAGGCCATTTTATTTATTTATTTATTATAAGATGGGTTAACTCTTGACCTCAATCTTGACCATCAAGGTCAAAGATAAGGTCGACGATGGAGCGAGTTAACCCAGAAAATGCCTATAAAGGCACTGGTACTTCCACGCACCGACGGAACACAGCAAGCTGTTTGGCGTCGGACTTCGGTAGGAGGGTGGTCGCGAACCAGACGGCCCTTTACAAAGCCTACCACACCGCATGAGACCATAGGACGACACCTTAGTTTCAGAAAAAAAATGAAGTGTCGTTGCCTCGGATGGATTACTAGGAGGCAGGTCTCATTTGTGTTTCCTTAGTCGCCATTTATCTGTTCAGGTAGCAAAATTGAGGACTATTTAATAATTTTCATATACTTGCTGACAACCACCCTGACCAGCAGCGCCACCGCCAACCGAACGTAAAGTTGCAAACTACCTCACAACTGAAAATTCAGTTGGCGGTGGCGTCACCAGTCAAAGCAGCCGTCATTAGGTGTATGAAATTTGGATAGTTCTCAATTTCGCCACCTGAACAGATAAAATAGCCATCGACACACAACTGAAGTTACAAAATCGGGGTTCTGATCAATTGATCATAAACTAACACAATGAACAACAATTATTACTGCAGGCCATGACGCTAAATGTGGATTGAAAGGCAATTGAAATGAGGCTGCGTTATGAGTTTTTTTGACGCAAAATTATGATTACCTATTTAGTCTAATAATAATCTTCTTCTTCTTATCGTGTAGGTATAGTCAACTGTGTGGCGAACTTGGCTAATAAGCCTGGTGTCAGAGTTTTCAAACCGCACAATGGCCTCTGACTTTGTTTTAACGACTAGTCAATCGACAACAGCCGGGACCGGCAGCTTAACTTGCCCTCTGAAGCAGGGAAACGCTCGTGATAAATTGCTACTTTGGTCACCCATCAGGTTCCCTGCCTCGGTGTATGTTGCTTAACCTCACTGATCGGTTGAGATCAGCGAGCGCAACTGGGCTACGAGCGCTTCATATTTATGTATTTATTTATTCGGAAAACCAACAGTTTGAAATATAATTTTGAAAACTTAGATAACAATGGGTAACTAATAATAGGTTTTCACAGTTAGATAATAAGATAAATCGTATTAAGCTAAGATACACTAGAAAGCACAAGTGATTTTAAGTGACCAATAATTAACTAGATGAGAGAAAAAACTATATGAATTTTAAGAATAAGAAAAGGTTCCGTTATCCTGACGTAGTAAAAAACTCATTGCTTAAGGCGACTACAGCACCCGATAAAGGCAGCACACATAGGAATGGTGCCATCTCCGTCTCTCAACAGGCCTGGGCCAGCAGTGCGAACAGTGTCGATACACGAAGTTTACGGACTATGAAAGCGTGCGTGCGTAAAAACATGTTCGAAAGTTAGAAAAATGAGATTTATGGAAAGGTAACAGCTTAAATCGAAAAATGCGTTAACTACTTATCGAGAGTGTTCAATCACGAACATTTGATAGCAAATTCAAGTTCCTGTGCGCATTTTACCATCGTTTTTACAGCTTAAAAGATACACAATATTGGTATTTAGAGGTGACTGTGAGCTTTTTCTATCGAACCAAAAGTGCTGAATCATAGTTTTCAGCAAACTACTTATCTAGTTTATGGCCTGAATATTACCGTAGTATTTATTTCTTCGATTTAATGCAGTGCGTCATGATTATCTACGCATCATAAAATCGTAATTTAGGTGCTGTAGTCGCCTCAATAGACGCCGGGCTGTAGTAACCCTAGTAGTGAAAATGTCAATGTTTACAGAGGTTGCTTTACTATTAAACTTTCTGCTTGCGGTAAATAAAGCTATTTTGCCTGTAATTGGTAGAAGCCTGTGGTGACGTTAAGGGGGGCTTGGAACGACATCGGATTGGCATTGCAAATTTAAGCAGTCCTAGTGCGGTAATAGGAAGAGATGTAGACAGTTTAAAAGATGGGAAGATGATGTAAGAGTTATAGCAGGTACAACTTGGTACAGAGTGGCAAGAAACAGAAAGGAGTGGAAAAGGTGGGGTTGGTCTCTGCCAATTGGCATTCAGACATACAGTAAAAAGGAATAACGTGTAACTAAGTAATAACGTATCACTGTCTGAGAAAAGACTTATTATTATTAGTAAATGGGGGCATTAATAATATGAATTAATTCAATTAATAATTATTGTAACCTTATTGTCATTTTTAACTTTATGATGTAAGACATTTTGCATGTGGCGGCTATGTTTATTGTTAGATCTTTTTGCACCACATTTCCCGCAAATAAATTTCATTTCATTTCATTTTTGCTTCATTTTGACAGAAATGGTAATAACATTTTAGTCAAAAAGTTGTAAAGCAGTTGCGGTTCAATGGTACAATTGCATTTCATTGTAATAATAATAACATCATTGGATTTATTTTATTTTTAGATTCGTAACTTTCAGTTTACATAATTTATTTAACTTTATACGGTAGGAAACTTTTTGTCATGTGATAGTTTATTATAATAGTTATTTGACGTCAATTATACCTGATATACAGGTAATATTAATAAATCTAGTTCGGGCAAATTAGTAATAAGTTTTTTATTTCATTTTGTACGCCTTTCCCTAAGTTTTTTATGATGAAATTCCCGATATCATAATAAAAAAATATCATTTATTTATTACTAGCTTTCCGCCCGCGGCTCCGCCCGCGTTGACTTTCACATTTTTTTAAATAAAAAGTATCCTATGTTACTCCTAGTACCTCAGAGAATATGTGTACAAAGTTTCATGATGATCGGTTGACTAGTTTTTGGGTAAAAGCGTAACAAACATCCCTACTTTCACATTTATAATGTTAGGAAGGATTTCAATCCACATTTTTCAGCGCGATTGATCTGTTGATAATGTTTACGTTTGTTTGTACAGACAGGAGCATGTCAGGTTACCCATTTGCACTATGAAAGTCGCGAGATAAGGGTGACGTCAAGGTCAACATGTATAGCGCCTGATGTGCTGCCGTGTGTACATTCTCTATTCTAGTTACTTACCGTACTAACATCACCTGTTACTGTAATATTCGATACAATTCTTTCACAGAAACTTAGGTCTTTATAACCGTTTGAATGATCAAAAGATGTGAAGAAAAGGTTTACGATCATTGGGTACCAAATCAAAAATATATTATTTCTGAAATGAAAAAATGAATACTCATTTCAAGTATCTCATTACCATTCACAAGAAATTAATAAAATAAATAAACGTTACAGCTACATTCAGAAGGGCCTTTTTATAATGCGAAAACAGCACGGCGAAATTATACTACCATTGCCTCGTATGTTATAGTAATACTAGACGCTGAGAACATAGGGGGCAATGGTAATTCAAATTTTCCCGTGCCGTTCGAATTATAAAAAGGCCCTAAAGTTTTCCCTTGTGTCGAAGGGCCCTCGGAACATACATGAAGACAGACACAAACACCCATGACCCGAGAACAAACATCTGCTTTTTACACAAACGTTTGCCCCGACTGGGAATCGAACCCAGGACTCGTCGATCAAGAGGCAGCGTCACTACCACTCGACCAAACCGGCCGTCATGTTTTTGTTGTAGATATTAAATTTTGCTCTCCTTAGATACGGATACTTACAGCGCTCCACACAAACTCAGGAGATAAATCAGTTGCAGAGTCCTCCACAACATTGGTGGTGTAAACAAGGGTATTGCTTGCTTGTTAAAGAAATCTTTCATTGAAGCACTTGTCAATTCTTCGTCGTCGTTCAAGGTAACTGCTTTTACCTATGAAACAAATTAATAATAATAATAATACGTTTATTTCTTCAGAACAGCACAGACATACATTAAAAAAAAAAGTTTAAAATATTCTTATCCTATTATACAAGTTTAAGATTGCATATGTCTGCCGCAGTGAGGAAAAAGGCCTGGGCTCAGCGACTAATGCCAGACTGATTATCAGGCTGGCAACACTGATTTTCAGCCCTCGCCCAAGTGAGATGCGAGGGACAGAGTTAATACTATATAATGTTAAGACTACAAATCTAGGGCCTAATTCAAGTGTTAAGTGTCTGTGTGAGTGTGATGAGGTGTGAAGGTGCAGTAGATGAAGGTATGTAAATATGCAGAAACAGAAAATTTAAATTTAAATAGAGCCGAAACACAAAAAATGAAAGAATTAAAATTAGCTCATTCAAGCGATGATAACCTAATTGGTTGAAGAACATGGCTTGTAACCGTACAAATACATTCTTCTTTTCGGGTTAATACATTTCTCATTAAAAATTAAATAAATAAACGATTCACACTCAAGGGCCCACACTAAGCTTTTCCCTTATGTCGTGTAACCCTTGGAACATTCACGAAGACAGACACGAACAACCATGATCCGAGAAAAAGTATCTGCTTTCTACGCCAATGTCTGCCGCAACCGCGGGGATCGAACCCAAGACCGGACGATCAAGAGGCAGCATCACTAACACTACCACTTTTCTTTATTTTTTATTATAAGATGGCTTAACCCTTGACCTCAATCTTGACCATAAAGGTCCTAGAAAATGCCTATAATCCAGAAAATGCCTATAAAGGCACTGGTACTCCCACGCACCGACGGAACACAGCAAGTTACTACCACTTACTCAGCGATGAAGGAAAACATCTCTATGAAACCTGTTACGGTCAGCGCACCGGTCGAATATCGAATGTTGGACAGGCGCGCAGGCCACCAACCTGCATTGGGCCAGCGTGATTAACTTAGCCTAAGTGAGAGGGTCACTGCTTCGAAGGGAGACCCGTGTCCAGCGCAGAGAAAGGGACGTCTATGGGCTATAATGACGATGACTTCAAAAACTCAAAATCGGTAGTGTTACTACCTTCTGTTACTCGTAGTTCCTCTTTTAAATACATAAAGGTAATATACAATTGAAAGTTCTGACTTACTGACTCATCAACGCCCAGCCCAAATTCTTGGATATAGAAAGCTTACGGTGATAGCCCAGTTGGTAATGAGCCAGACTTGTAATCCGAAGGTCGCGGGTTCAAATCCTGGTGCGGGCCTGTACCACTAAATTCGTATTTTCGGATTTATGTACGGATTTCTAATTATCACTTGCTCAACGGTGAAGGAAAACATCGTGATGAAACCCGCTCGTCCAAGAAAATTCATTTTCGAAAGACGAGTGGTCCACCAACCCGCATTGGGCCAGCGTGGTGGACTATGGCCTAAATCCCCTTCGTGTTTCGAAGGGAGGCCCGTGCCCCTCGGTGGGGACGTATATGGGCTGGCAAGAGAGAAAGCTTAAATTTTACACAAAGATTTTCTTAACGGTGTAGACAAAGAAGAAGAAAGGATTCTTCGAAATTCCCTCGGGAAAGAATTCCCAGGCCTCCCGGGCATTATCTAGTCTTAAGTAATCATTAGATGTTTTATTGTAAGAATTGTCAAGATTGCTTACTGGGTATTCATCTTTCCTTCCTCCATTCTTCTCAAAAATTTTCGTGAGGACTTCCATTGCTTTTTCTGGTTTCCCAATGCTGACGAGTAGTTTTGGGCTCTCGTGTAGAGTTATCAACAACAGCGCACAAATAAGAAGAGGAAAAGATATGATCAGTGTGTACACTCTCCAGGATCGGAAGGTTATCCCCAGCCAAGAGATAGGAACATTGATATTCAGAGGAAGAATGAAGTAAGCGATCACTGAAACAAAACTTTATTATAAACCAAGTTACATTTACAGACTAAATCCAAACATGGGGAAAGTTGTAGGTTATCTTAATAAGTATACGGGGTGTTAGGAAGAGCGTGTGCTAAACGATTAGGTCGAGTAGCTAGGTTCATTGGCTATATGTTCTGTCTGGCTAATCATACCCCTTTTTGCCAAATATTTTTATATTTATAATTATCTGTTCAGGTGGAAAAATTTCATGTCAGCCGAAAGACGTCCACTGCTGGACATAGGTCTCCCCCAGGGATCTCCACCTCGATCAGTCCTGCGCCATCCGCATCCAGCGGCTTCCTGCAATCGCTATATCGTCGACCTTGCTCAAGATTGGAGTCAAGAGTTAACCCATCTCGTAATAAAAAAAAAACATTATGTTATTAATGTAGTGTAAAAATACTCACAATAGAAAAAGAATTCAGCTGATAGATTTAGACTATTAACGATGAAAATGTAGTGGCGCCGGCGCACGCCGCAAGTGTTTTCTCCAAGATAAGTCATTGAAAGAGACATCATTGCTACCGAGCTGTAATACAAAAATAACGCAATACAGTCAGTCGCAAGACTACAGGTTACCTCAATTGCATCTAATTTTCGAGGTTATGATAAATTTTCCTTGTCGGGTTAAACCCCGACAAAAAATAGGGGTGTTATAAGCAGGGAGCGGAATCTAATAGCAAAACAATTGAAATGTAATAAAGATGGGACATTGTTTTGTATCGACTTTTCCAAGCTATCGATACTTTAGTACTTTTACTCAACTTAGATTTTTTTTATTCTACTTTGAATTTCTAAGTTTTTGAACGATTTTTGTCGACTTTCTATAGGAATTATGATCCTGAAGAGTTTGTAAATGAAGTGGGCTCGTTTTATTATAATATTATGGTCACGGCAGCACAACTTCATCTGAATAATAAATAAATTTGTATAATAATGAATAATAAATAAATTTGATGTTTGATTTTTTGAAACATTTACCATAGAATCGAAAAGCGTCGAAAAGCGCGTAATCCACACGGGCGAAGCCGCAAACGGAAAACAAGTGTTCATAAAGCACAACTCCACTTAGTTATCGATAGTCTGTTTAGTCGATAAAAAGCAATGCCCTATCTCTATTACATTTCAATTGTTTTGCTATTAGATTCCGCTCCCTGGTTATAAGTGTATTTGTGTATCTATATATCTATCAGCCACATAGACATACAAATAAACAACTCGATTCGTTTTTTTTTGTTTGAAAGCTGACGTAATCTAGATGGTTCTGAGGTATACCTACTTGATCAAAATTGGTTTAGCCATTTAAATGTTTGTTGGAATCCGTCCAGTAGTTTTTGAGTTATTCGTTACAAACATACAAAAATACAACCCTTTCCTCTTTATAATATATATATGTAGCACTGTGTCGTCGGGCAGGAGGTGAGGAGGAGGTGTTACATATATATATAAAGAAAGAAATAAATAAACTTTATTTAAATGACACAAATATCTTATTACTAAACATTATGCAGCTATATAATATAATGTCATCTAAATAGGCGCTGACTCAGCGTTCATGCTACAACAGTAGGCTGTAGCGCTGATATTCTGTCAGTGCCTTTTGGCTTAAGCCCCGTATAGAAGTGTTGAATGTCGAGGTTTTTATGACAATTTTAATTTTAGACTTATTCAAATAAAAAAATACGCACAAACCACAGCCTATAAACTTGAGCGTGAACAGAATCTGCCAGTTAGGAGCGAAGCTAGATAGAACAGCAAAGATAAAGCCGCCGCTACTCGACAGCAGCAACGCTTTTTTTCTGCCCTTGGTGTCGGCGAAGTAACCCCATGGAAACGCGAAGATTATTCCTGAGAAAAAGAAGTTTCTTAAAATTATACGTATGTTGTACAAAGCAATCTATAGATACAACAGTCAACTTATCTATAATAATTAACAAATAAATTAATTTTATTATTAAGTCAAAGGTCAACATTATTAAAGAGGTTATAAAAATGTCAATTCAAAAAATCTCCCCGTGTCATCCCCGCTGCAAAAGTACCCATCACACTTGCGGCGTTTCCGCGCTGGATAGCGATGGATAACCTTTGCAGCAGGAACGACCCGGAGCGAGGATCACTGCCTTTTGATCCTCGCTCCGGGTCGTTCCTGCTGCCGGGTCGTTCATCTATAGATAACATTTATTTTTATTAAAAATATACTTATTTAAACAAAAATCACACTTGACACAAACACATTCAAACATTTCTTGTTAGTGTGACGAAACAAAAATGAAACTTAATATGTACAGTAAATTATAAAACATAAAAAAGAGGTTAAAAAGAGTAAGCACAAATATTTTTGTGTAGTATGAGTTGGTCATTGATGGGACGGATGTAGTGAACCTATACATACTTCCAAGAAGACTCTTTATTAATAGATAGATATAAATATAGTACAAATGTTTAAAGATGCAATACAGAAAAAGACCTTCACATTAGCAAAAATAGAGTTCAGATAATATATACAAAGAACAGTGAAACAAGTGCAGAGAAATATTGTTAACATAATAGTATAACAAAGCAAGTCAAGCGAAGTATGTGTTGCAGAAAATTAGCTTCCAACCAAATATGAAGTTTTACCGTAAGCGGCAAAACGCCAATTTTCAGTTGCCAGAAAGGTGAACAACTAACCAGCTAAAGGAGCAGCATTTAATACCCCAGCCAAAGTGATGTCGAGGTTGAGATCGCATTTGGAAGCGGCCACTACCACGCTGAAGCCGAACAGGTCCACGCCCATGGCAAAGCTCGCCAGGCTGCATGCGGTCAGAAGGAGGATATTGTATTGACCATGACCTGAACATATTAACAAAATTATAAAATAACACTTAATAAATTATAATGTACTGTAGAGGTTCTATTCCTCCCACGGTAACCGTCTACTTAGAATGCCTTTTGCTAAAGATTCTGTAATCAAAATCATTCGCAGCTTTTGGCGCGGAAATAAATATGAGACGTATTCTCTCCCGTGGCTTCGGCCACACAAGTCAGGTTTCTCTATAAATCAATAAATGCCATAAAAAATATTATCTGCCTTTTCCTGGTCTTTCCCGATTCCGGCTCCCTATGAGCTACGCTACGCTACAGTACCTAAGCTAAGATAAATGAAGTAGCAGTTCTGCAGTAATTTTGACTAACGCCCAATTTTACTTGTTATTTATTTTATTTATTTATCAGACGATTAGCAGCTAACTGAGCTTTCACAATGTCATTTTAATACTTTTTTTGACGTTTTTTTTCTTTTTATTGTAAGATGGGTTAGCTCTTGACCTCAATCTTGACCATAAAGGTCAAAGATGAGGTCGACGATGGAGCGAGTTAATCCAGAAAATTCCTAAAAAGGCACTGGTACTCCCACGCACCAACGGAACACAGCAAGCTGTTTGGCGTCGGACTTCGGTAGCAGGGTGGTCGCGAACCAGACGGCCCTTTACAGAGCCTACCACACCGCATGAGAACATAGGACAACACCTTAGATTCAGAAAAAAAATGAAGTGTAGTTGCCTGGGATGGATTACGAGGAGGCAGGTCTTTTCGTGTTTCCTTAGTCGCCTCTTACGACACCCACGGAAAGAGATGGGGTGGTGTTATTGTCAACCGATCACCACACGTTTTGTCTGATTAAAACTCCTTTATCATGGACTAGCATTCCGCCCGGGTCTTCGTTCCCGTGGCAAGTCGAGAAAAATATGTAGCCTATGTTCATAAGTGATAATGTAGAATTCTAATGGTGAGGAAATGTTTCAAATCGGTCCAGTAGTTTCGGAGCCTGTTCAATGCAAACAAACAATCAAATCTTTCCTCTTTATAATATTTTATTAGTGTAGATTAACTAACTAAAAGTTAGCGACGAATATTTTTCTTTTTCAGTTAAAATTATTTGTAACACTTTTTGGTGAAATTGGACCTTAGTTTTTAAAGCATTAAACGTTTATTGTACAAGGCAGAAACACAACATGAAGAAAGCTGTGAAGTCTGAGTGGGCTGACTCAATTTTTGATCAATACTTGGGCTTTTTTCCACTTGACAATTTGCCGTCCAGTTTTCCGGCCGGCGACGGCACCGGTGAGAATCATCGCCGTTTCGACGTCGGTGCCGCGTCGGTCAGTGAAAAATATGCCATATATTTTCATACATTTTGGCACCGATCCGTGCCGTTGCCGTGCCGTCAAGTGGAAAAACGCTCATAGGGTCATTATCCGTGGGAGAAAACGGAGTCATTTTTGAAGTGGCGTACACAACAACCAATATGGCGAATAAGCGCTCGAAAAATGCTAAGAAAAGTTATTAAATCTCCATTGAGAGAAAAAAAAGATAATGAAAAGCAATAGGGAAGTAGGTAACTGAGACTATATGCACTGAAAGTTTAAGTAAACATGTGATATTTTCACATTTCAAACATTGATAAAATGGGCAATGTAAATATTAACAGCGGAAAATTTAAAAATTTTGCCACAAACTTCAAACTATGCAAATAAAAGATAGCAAATAATATTTGATGCCTTTTTAATCATCTGCTAAAGCAGGAAAATGGTGACTGCTTGATTAGTTTTGTAGGTTGGATTCGATTTTGACCACAATCTAGTTCAGGGGCAAGATTTGGTCTAGGATGTAAGAAGTCTATTCACTCGAACTTAAAGAGACTCGAGTTATATGAGTTCGGAGATGCTCTTACATAAACCAAACAAATTCATCAAATTTTCCAATTATTAAAACGGTTTTCCTCACATTCTTTGTATCTATTCTGAAAGTTACTATCGATACTTTGGAGCATTATCTTACGCATCCATGTTAGTTCTGCTGAAAAATATAAAAAAAAAACATTTAAATTTCCGAATTTGCATGTTCTTCCTAAACACATTAAAGGCTATCTGCCTAGGGGGAGGGTGAGATAAATTGGAATCGGTGCGGGAAGGGGAGTGTCCGCTTCTTTAGGTGAATAAGTGTTTATTTCCAACAGAGAGACCAACATCACTACCCATCACCAGCAACAACATCGATGGAGTGACAGCAGCTGTGATTGTGGAGTCGTTAAACAAGTAGTATATCTGTTACTGATGACAGTGACAGTTGTCTCGACAGCTAACTTATTTTGCTCCCTAGACGGGCCTAGTACGACTCGCGACAAACTCGTGCGCGTCATGCCACTCAGATGTCGGTGAAACTTCATTTTGACAGCGCGACGTTTTTCATACTGCTTGCTGGCCTTCTGGCGATGTAATTTTGAGTTTTTTTATTTGACCGCGGCGCATTTGACCGCGATTATATTCCGATCTGCGATTATCCTCGTACAAGATAGAAACTGTATTGAAACCGTTTTTAAAACTGTAGAACTATGTGTCATACACACGCAATGCAATACCATATATTAAAACCCCGACAAAAAAGAGGGCTGTTATAAGTTTGACGTGTATATCAGTGTGTCTGTCTGTGGCATCGTAGCTTCTAAACTAAACGAATGGATTGATTTCGATGCGTTTTTTTGTTTAAAAATTGACGCAATCAAGATGGTTCTTAGCATTATTTGATCAAAATTGGTTTATCCGTTTAAAAGTTATAGGAAATGAATATCGGGGTGATATACAATTTAAAATTTTAGAGTTATGAAAGATTTATGTTGATGTATACTAAATTGATTATTTATTCATCTCAATCAGTCTATTGGACATAACTGTTTCTATTACTTATATCTGTTTTTAATTTTTACCAACCTGTAAGTTCGACTGCTTCGTCATAAGGAACAGTCCCGTCATGTTTACCACTTTTATCATTTTCTTTTTCACTTTTTATTATTATTTTTTCGTCCATTTTGACACACTTTGACTCAAAAGAATAACGCAATTGTGAGGCTTATTTTTACACTTATTTTATTAATTAATTTGTAGATAACTATCATGTGTTTAATTATTGCTCCTACTTTGCTGGAAAACGATGAAAAACTGAAATTACTGTTTCTACGTACAGACAACAGCACCTCAGTTTAACCATTTACATTTCAAAACCTTGCGCTATTACAAGCAAGATAAAGGCGACGTCAAAGTCAATATGTGTACTTCTTCAAACGAGTATATTGAATGATAACAATAATTAACTATTCAATATGCATAATGACTGGGATTAGTAAGTATAAAATCTATACAGAATTGCCAACGGCAGGAAAAAATTGATATTAAAGTCCAAAAGAAAATGGTAATATTCAGACGACAAGTAGGTAATCATAACTGTGATAATCACTATATTTATTGTATTGATTTCACTAGACACTCATCATTTTTAGATAATGTTAGCACTGTTAAATGCAGACAAACAAACACTCATACAGAACGAGATTGTATGTCACTCTTGTCCATTTATTACCGTACAGAAGCCAGCACAGAAAGTTACCACATGGATGTAATCTATGCTATTACGATAAGGATAGTTTTACAACAAAAATGGGGTACCCCTGATGCGCTGGCCTCTGTACAAACTTTTATTAATTAATTGGTTGGGATGGTGATATTCCGGAATGAACCAAACATTTTCACTGTTTAGGTTTTGTAAATAAAAATTATTTTATTTAAATGAATAGTACTGCGTAAAAAATTTTACTCATCGTAAATACATGCTACTAAAGTTAAAAAAGCAAAGTAGTGTTTTCTCATACCTAAATTGGATGCGTGCTATTTGTCATATAAATCTCGTTCCGCCCTCTCGTTCTATCGCATCGCGTCAGTTCAGTACAGGACAGACAGAACGACATCAACATGACGAAATTATCTTATAATTATTAATTATTAGAGGCCATTTGCGGTTCGAAGACTCTGACATCAGGGTTAATCAAGTTCGCCACATACTTAACTATGCTACTCCATAAGGAAGGAAGGAATTATCTTACGCGTCCATGTTAGTTTATGTTCTTCCTAAACACATTAAAGGCTATCTGCCTGGGGGGAGGGTGAGATAAACTGGAATCGGTGCGGGAAGGGCAGTGTCGCTTCTTTAGGTGAATAAGTGTTTGCTTCCAACAGAGAGACCAACATCACTACCCATCACCAGCAACAACATCAGTAGCATCGATGGAGTGACAGCAGCAGTGATTGTGGAGTCGTGAAACTTGGAGTTTAAAAGCTCTAACTAGGGTTTTTAGGCGCTAATTAGGGTTTCTTGGCGCTAACTGGGGTTTCGATATACTCGTGCTTTCTATTTTAATTTAGAGGATGGGCTACTTAAAGAAAATTTAACAAGCAGGACCATTCCAATCTTTTCAATTTTAATTTTTCCGTATAAAAGCTAAGATATCAAATTACTGTCTCATTACTGAATAAAGCCTTTCAATCTTTTAAACAACAAATATGATGAAACAAGCCTTTGTTTGAACTTTAAACGAATCTTTATTTTTTTTCTTTCATGTGTGGTATTTTACAGTGAAAAGCACGCGATTTTATAATGATACGAGTAAAGTGGCTTAGTTTTCTCGAAGGGTAAAAAGGACTAATATTGAATATATGTACAGGGTGGCCGGGAAGTTGACGTTTAAAAAAAAAATTTAGATCCCTCGTGTCGTGGGGTATCCGAAACACCCCTATGTATGTTCCGCGATTTTTTGTAGTTTTCAAGTTACGATTTTTTTTCTGAATTTTCGAGAAATTTCGACCTGACCCGTTTAAATTTTTTTTTTTTTACTTGAAGACTTTTTCGTGATTTTTTTTTGCAACTGAATTTTTATGAGTTGTTCTTTTATGAATAAAATAATCAACTTTGTAACTTTGATAAAAGTTATGAAAATGTTGGTGAAAAGTGAAAAAATTACGTTCGGTGAATTGTGACTTAAATTTTCAACTTTAAATTAAAAATCGAAACAGGTGACTCCATGGCTTCTCAGTGGGCCTAAAGAATGCGCCATGCTCTCAGTTTTAATAATAATAGTAAAAAAGTGGTACTTAAGGGGCTACTTTTGCTAATATCGGTCTTCAAAAACAGCAAGGTGGAAAATTCTTGAAAGTAGCCCACTGAATTTAAAAAATGTTTTTGGTGAATAAAATAAATAAATAAAATATATTCATGTTTTTTAATTAATTTATTCACAGTAAGTTTTCAAAATTACGCCCTCCCACTGAAATACACAACCTACATCTACGTAAAAAATTATGTTTTAACCGCCTAAACCCTTCACGGTTATTTTTAACGGTGTTTTCGGCTTCACGAATTTTCGCTCTGTTCTTCTTCACTCGAAGCTTCTCTTGCGTATGTTATTTCTTTGAAGTAACCCCAAATAAATAAATCTATGGGGTTTATGGTGAGCGTGGCCTGACCTTAATCCCCATAGATTTTTTTATTTGAGGTTATGTAGATGTAGGTTGTGTATTTCAGTCGGAGAGCGTAATTTTGAAAACTTACTGTGAATTAATTAATTAAGAAACATGAATGTGTTTTATTTATTTATTTTATTCACCAAAAACATTTTTTAAATTCAGTGGGCTACTTTCAAGAATTTTCCACCTTGCTGTTTTTGAAGACCGATATTAGCAAAAGTAGCCCCTTAAGTACCACTTTTTTACTATTATTATTAAAACTGAGAGCATGGCGCATTTTTTAGACCCACTGAGAAGCCATGGAGTCACCTGTTTCGATTTTTAATTTAAAGTTGAAAATTTAAGTCACAATTCACCGAACGTAATTTTTTCATTTTTCACCAACATTTTCATAACTTTTATCAAAGTTACGAAGCTGATTATTTTATTCATAAAAGAACAACTCATAAAGATTCAGTTGCAAAAAAAAATCACGAAAAAGTCTTCAAGTTAAAAAAAAAAAAAAATTAAACGGGTCAGGTCGAAATTTCTCGAAAATTCAGAAAAAAAATCTTAACTCGAAAACTACAAAAAATCGCGAAACATACATAGGGGTGTTTCGGATACCCCACGACACGAGGGATCTAATTTTTTTTTTAAACGTCAACTTTCCGGCCACCCTGTATAAATATTTATTATGATAATATATTAATATTATAATATGAAAACACAATTTGAACTAAAAAAGTTGGTCGAAAAAAAATATATCAAACATTTCTATCTCTACCTTAAAAAAAACTAAATGTTATATGGATTTTGTATTGCGGTACTGAACGATGACGTCACCGTTTCCCACTGTCTAATTAAGAGTTTTAAACATTCATTTTTATTTTATAAATGTTAAATGTTACGATCGATGGAATGCGTCTGTACCCAGCGATTGACCATGCCCTGCGTTATAACGAATACACAAATAATAATAAGTTCTATATTTTGTTCTATCGAAATATATATAATACGCAATTTGTTCCGTTTCAGTTTTTATAAAAATTGACTTCACCTATAATAGTTAGCCTTTTAAATTACGCACTTTATAAAACAAAATCTAGATAGGCGATTACTACCTACCGAAGTCCGACGCCAAACAGCTTGCTGTGTTCCGTCGGTGCGTAGGAGTACCAGTGCCTTATAGGCATTTTCCGGGTTAACTCGCTCCATCGTCGACCTCATCTATGACCTTGGTCAAGATTGAGGTCAAGAGTTAACCCTTCTTATAATAAAAAAAAAACTTCTCGATGGGCAGCCGATAATAGTCTTTTTTTTTTATTATAAGATGGGTTAACTCTTGACCTCAATCTTGACCATAAGGTCAATGATGAGGTCGACGATGGAGCGAGTTAACCCAGAAAATGCCTATAAAGGCACTGGTACTCCCACGCACCGACGGAACACAGCAAGCTGTTTAGCGTCGGACTTCGGCAGGAGGGTGGTCGCGAACCAGACGGCCCTTCACAGAGCCTAACACACCGCATGAGACCATAATAGGACGACACTTCAGATTCAGAAAAAAATGAAGTGTCGTTGCCTAGGATGGATTACTAGGAGGCAGGTCTCATTTGTGTTTCCTTAGTCGCCTCTTACGACACCCACGGAAAGAGATGGGGTGGTGTTATTCTCAACCGATCACCACACGGTTGACTTGTCACTACCTATGTCACACTACTGTACTATCTACGACCGAAATTACCAAACTTCAAACGTTACTGTCATCTTTATAGCCCAAAGCATTTTTGTCTTGCTCTGTACAGATGACAGTTATATCCCATTAAAAACAATACTTGTCAAAAAAACCAAGTCTCGTAACTCAGTTGTTCTGCGGTAAAAAGTTGTGAAGTCCATGTAATACCAAGTCGGTTATTAATTTATTTAGTCTCTACTTAAGCGACTTTCTGTCTTAATACGTCCAGTCTCTAAGACCACGATCGTGGTCCATAACAATTGAAAATCAATTGTGTCTGGAATCTCCGTACTCGAAGCATTAAGTTGTTACGTAATAATTAACAGCATCTTATAGTGACGCATATCAATATTAAAATTCTTTAATGTTTTATATAAATATATCGAGACTTGGCCATCGCACTAAATAATGGAATTTACATGTGTTTTCAGGCGATGGCCAAGTCTCAATATATTTATATAAAACATTAAAGAATTTTAATATTGATATGCGTCACTATAAGATGCTGTTAATTATTACGTAACAACTTAATGCTTCGAGTACGGAGATTCCAGACACAATTGATTTTCAATTGTTATGGACCACGATCGTGGTCTTAGAGACTGGACGTATTAAGACAGAAAGTCGCTTAAGTAGAGACTAAATAAATTAATAACCGACTTGGTATTACATGGACCTCACAACTTTTTACCGCAGAACAACTGAGTTGCGAGACTTGGTTTTTTTGACAAGTATTGTTTTTGATGGGATCTCAATTCTTTTTGTATTTTGTAGACAGTTCTACTTTTTTCCTTTTCGGTACCTTCTACTTATTGTATATATGTATATCTACCAGCAACGAATTTTCTTAAAGCCCTCTCTCTGACTTATGAACTTTTCTTATTTTTGTAGGTAGCCTTCCGTTTTCTCTTTTCCGGTACTACTTCTTGAGCTTCAGCTACAGTTTTTCTAAGAGCCCACTCCCTGTCTCTATGCGTTTTTCTGGGATCCGAACAGCATTGGGTCGCTCGCGCGTATGAGCGCGGCTGCTGCTCGCTCGGCGACATTCACCTTTCCGCGCGCCCCGCCACTGTCCCCGCCGCGCGCCCTCGCGCTAGCACCGCGCAGCGCGTAGTAACGGCCCGCGCTCACTCGCTAGCATCGCAGCGCGTGGTATAATAATTAATTTACAACCTTACGCACTCGTAATAAGTACGAATACGCACGTAGGTACGTTTTTTGCATTAAATAATTTAATTTACACGTGTTTTCATGACGGGAATACCCATTTTTTGCTCGATTTGGCAGGGGCACTACCATGCACCTATATTTATATGGGACTAGCTTAAACCCGCGGCTTCGCACGCAATAATAATAACTGCCGTAAAACATCGTTACGAATAAAGCCAATATTGAAAAATGTAACTGAAGACTTGGCTGTATGGGCTTAATTTTCTTTGCGGTCTTTTCTAGATTTTTTAGTTTTTCCTTGATTCATACACCAAACACTACTTATATTCCAAATTTGAAGCTTCTAGGTCTGCTAGAAGTGCCTTAGAATTTTGATGATCGGTGAGTCAGTGAGTGACAAAATTAAGAAATTTGACCCGTTATAATTCTTAAAATACTGGTTCAAATTGAATGAAATTTGAAATATACCGTGTCTTTACAATGCCTGCATGGTTACTGAAAATTTCAGTCTTCTAGTTTTATCCACAACGAAGTTACAGGGGGCCGAAAATGGTCTGAATTGCTTCGAGAAAAGGATGGTACGGCCGTGACGCTTTTTTGCTCGACTTGGTGGGGGCACTGCCGTGCCCCCAGATTTGACGTCGGGAGTCGGAAGCCCTAACTCTGTGCTATTCGAAGATAGGACAAATCCTGACTTGGATTGGACTGAGATCAATCCCTATTAATATTATAAATACGAAAGTAACTCTGTCTGTTGGATACGCTTTCACGCCTAAACAACTGAACCGATTTCGATATCATTTGGTACAGAAATAGATTAGACCTTAGGAAAGGACAAAAGTTACATTTTATCCCACAACTGGGCACGATATAACCTGTAGTCCACGCCGGCGGATAGCTAGCTTATAATATTTTAATCGTTCCGTTTTGCTACATAAGACGTGAAGTGAGGACTAATAAACATATTTGCATATTTGAATATTAGCAAGGATATGTAAAGCGTGACGTGGTTTTGATTTTAATGTAATTATATGTGTATATTTACTCAACGCAGCTACTTTATCTAAAAACTAATAAACGTATCGCTTCACGACAGAAAGATTTACATAGTTTAAAGCCGTAAAATTCAATACAATTGTCAACTGAATGGTATATTATATAAATACCTACTACCTTTTTAAATTTTCTGTATTTCCGTTCAAGGATTTAGTTTCTTTAGTTCAGTAGTCGCTTAGTATTTTCAGTAAGCGCTTATAGCCAGTTTGCATAAAAATTTATATTTAACCAATCTTTAAATGTATTTTGTTGATAGAGCAAATAAGACCATATACTTAAATAACTATTTTTAAATAAACAAATAAAGTTAAATAACTATAATCAATTTTAAAGAAAACTTATATAATTTAAAAGAAATGTAATACCTGAAAATATATTAACAAAAGACATGAAATAAATTTTCAAAGTAATTGATAATTGAGTTGTGTATATCTGTAAAAATGAGTGATAAAAGTGTAATCGGAAATGGTAAGAGTGGTAAAGTGGAGGGGGTATTTGGTTACGATGAAGCCGTTGAGCTTACTGGTGAGTTTTTTCCTTATTGGTATTTTCTTAAGTATTGGCATTTATACGGGGCCAGCCCAGTTGGTAATAAGCCAGACTTATAACTGGTTGCGAGTTCAAATCTTGGTTCGGATTTCTTATTAATTATCATTGGCTCAGCGGTTAAGGAAGATTAAGTGACAAAATCCACATGTCTAAGAAAATTCGATTTCGAAAGACGAGCGGATGTTTCGAAAAGAGGCCCCTGGCCCACACCTCTCAAAGAGGCGGGTAAAATAAGATTGGCATTTATTGGGTAAATAAGTTAGCGAAATTTTAGGTGATGCTACTCATCAAACAAAACAACTTTTCCCATAGGTAATTCCAAAACAATAATTGCGACTTCCTGTACTTGCAGAATGACCAGCGTTACAAATATAATATTGATAAGCAACCGATTTTTAGTGTAAAACTCGAACATTATGCTACAAGTGTGCTAAGCCTCTAATGTAATATCCAATGCGCACGCGTGTCATACGACGTTTTTCAACACATTTGCGAGGAAAGAAAAAATAAAAACTTTCCTTTGATATTGACGGCAACAAGCTATCACAAGGGCATGTTGCGCTTTGGAAATTATTTCTGGCGGTGTAGATACCCACGTAGGTTTCCTGTTCTGCACTTGAAGAAGACATTTTTTGTGTTGTATTTCTGACAATAATAACAATCTGATGAATACAAATGCCGTTTGTGAAAACCAAGTGAAAACATCTGAAAAGAGGCGCGATTATTTTTTTATTTTTTCGCTCGAAAAATGAGATTCACATTGACAAGTATGCCATACAGCCAAATGATAAAAAAATACTTAACTATATATTTTCACGTTTTAGCATAAATAAATGATTATTTCCTGTTAAATTTAAATGATTTAGTGGAATTATATTTTTATTTACAAATAGTTTAATATTTACACTTAATTTTAAATATAAAATCAGATCAGATCTATATAAAAGAGATATAGATCTGATCTCTTTGCTGAAATTTAGAAAAAAAAACCATTACGTACTTGTGCTTTATTTTTATTACTCACGGGCTGGGTAATACATATCATTATGAACCTTAAATATCAATGACATAAGACCCACTTTATGAGCAAATGTGTTGAAAAATAAATTATGTTGAATTCCATTAAAAATTGTACTACTCGACCAAGCTAAGTTTGCACCTTGCGTTGATTTTATAATATATTTTATTTTTTTCATTTTTTAACATGAGTACCTACTACGAGACCAAGCTATTATTTTATATACGTCGATAATTATATACGTCGATAAGACTCTATCTTTCTTCACTATATTAAATAGCATTTATTTATGTATATTATATTATATGTATATGTGTGTATGTATGTATGTGTATTTATATATAAATGTATATATTTCTTATGTTGTATTTTTGTAATTTATTAGTAACTGTTAATATTTATTTTTATAACTACTACATATAATTAATGCACACAGTCTTGTGCCCGTAATTTATAGCTTTTCTGACACCGGATGGGTTGGCTGGAAGAGATCTCTTATAGAGATAAGCTCGCCTTTGTAACATTTTTTAGTAATTAAGTATCAAACTATGTGTGTACAATAAAGAATTTAAAGAATAATTATATACGTATTATATACGTTTATTTTTCTGTTAAAAAATGAAAAAAATATATAAAATCGACGCGAGTTAGCTTGGTCGAGTGTATAGTTGTGTAAATTGTATAAGCTGTATAATTGGTTTACATCGTCAGTCAAAACCACATTTATTAAAAGAAGTGTTGCAAGTTTTGTGCTTCAAACGCTAAATTAGGCAAATTAAAAAAAGAATAATGTATAAATGTAGAATAATGTAGATTGTATAAAATAATCATGTAGTACAATTTCAGACGCGACACATGTTAAACCCGATAGGGTTTCGGTGTCATATCATATAAAAAATAATAATAATAATAATAATAATGTCATCAGGTTTTGATAGCCCCAGTTGGTAATGAGCCAGTCTGAGCGGAAATAACCCAGTTGGTAATGAGCCAGACTTGTAATCGGAAGGTTGCGGGTTTAAATCCTTATGGCCTGAATCCCCTGGTTTCGAAGGGAGGCACGTGCCCCTTGGTGGGGACGTATATGGGCTGGTAAAAAAAAATGTCATCAAAACTGAAAATTTTCAAATATTTCTTTCAAATCCTATGCATTCTCTACCGTGATGAGTCTGCATCCACAATCGTCACTGGCCGTTCGGCTCTATGCGAGTTGCTGCCATCGAATGGAAAATACATCTATCCATCCATAGGGCCTTTTTATAATTCGAACACGGCACGGCACTTCGAAATTTGAACTACCATTGCCCTCTATGTTCTCAGCTTCTAGTATTACTATTACAATATTACTAGTGGTAATACCATTATGCCGTGCCGTTTTCGAATTAAACAAGGTATTATTGTACCCCCTCTACCTAGTCTCCTGCACAATAGACGGCCTAAACGAAGCCAACTAAAAGGCTGTGGAACAGGCCAGTTACTAGGTAGGTCTGATTTACTCCAAGTACTCCATGGATACGAAAAGAAGAAGGTATTGGGCATTTTTATAATTCAAACGGCACGGCACGGCATGTCAAAATTTTAATTAATTATTTCCCCTTATGTTCCTCACTACAAAACTCCCTAGTATGTAGGAGGCAATGATAGTACAATTTTTCCGTGCCGGTTTCGAATTACTTAAAAAAGCCCTATGTATAAAATTCTTTGTTTGTCTTAAGTATAAGGTATATTATTCAGTGATAGGATTTAAATAATAATTTATACGCTATATACTTAATTCCACCGATGCTTCTGGCAGTAAAAAAACATCTTAGATTTGCTTAGGCTACAAATAACTTTTTTAGGCAATATTTTGGGTCGCGTTGGCAACACAATACCAACACATTTGGTCAACGCCACCAACGTCAAGAGTGTGCGGCGCCGACGCACGTGTTTATTAGTCACTTAAGAGTATTAGTTACTTTTTATCCAATATTTTTGTGAGGTTATGACTTATGATGACTCTTATGACACAAAAATCATTATATTTAGTGATCTCATAACGTTACCTATTTAACAATTTACAAAATTGTAATTATATATTATTTTTTTGATTGTACTATTATGATTGAGTTATGTGAATCTCCGAAGTCTGTAAACATGGATGATGTTAGTGAAAAAGAAAAATCTAAAGCTGAAGGGACATTTACTTATAATGACGCTGTTGAACTTACCGGTAAGATTGTTTGACTAGGGTTTCTGATTTCTCGACCTTTTTTTTCCTCGAGTTTCGAGAATTCTCGAGGTCAAATTCTCGAGTTTTCTCGGGTCTCGAGCATTTTTATTAAAACCTTTGAAATCTGCTGAAATACAGGGTGTTTGGTTCATCAATTGCCAAATTGAATGGGCCGATATAGGAGGTCTTTCGCTACCTCCTCAGCCTCCATAAGAAAATATTGGCCCCACTGAACTTTTTATGCCATTTTTTTTTTATTTTGGTGTGAAAAATTATTAAAGTCCGCATTTAAAATTATAGAAAAAAAAGTATTTAGTACTGCTCCATTTTAGGGTTCCGTACCTCGAAAGGAAAAAACGGAACCCTTATAGGATCACTTCTAAGCCAACGCAATCAAAAGATAAAGCCGTTTATGCCGCAAATTTCAGCAAATTTTCGACACTCGCAAGGGAATCAAAACCTACAGGATACTTCCCGTGAACTAAGAATCTTGAAATTTGGTACGAAGCAACGTTTTATAGCATAGTAAAGGAAAAATTGCGAGAACCGTAAAATTTTAGTTACAGAATATAATAAAAATATTTTTTAATAATTTTAAACTTAACCCATTCCCTCATGAACGCGTAGAGGTTTTAAATTTTTACTTAAAAAATTACTGAACTTTTACTTATATATACCTACAGGTTCCTACAGAACCCTCGGTGCACGAGTCCGACTCGCACTTGGCCGGTTTTATTTTTTTAAATCTGTAATTTCTATCGATATGCGGTTCTACCAAAGTCAAAATTATTCGCCAGCAACATCTAGTTTTTTTTTTATTGCCCCGCACATTTATTTAAGTTAAAAAAATAACTTCAACTTTAGAATTTAAAAAAAAAAACTAAATGACCATGTTCTTCCAATTTTTCCAAAACATTTTTGACTGTCCCCTTTCTAACGGTGTGCAATTAGCTATGAAAAGTTTTTTAGTAGCATCACTGATTCGCCTATTTCCTGTGCTTAAGTCGCATTTTATTAAATTCAACAAATGGGGATATTAAAATCAACAAGATACACAAAGATACACCTTTACCTATGTATCTTTGTGTATCGTGAAGACATTAGGCTGAAGAAGACATATATACAATCATTTGATCACTCACTACCACACTTCGTTCGGCACGGCTCTACCAGTAAACTGGGATCCCAGGGCCGCCAGACCTTATTTATTTTATCATTAAACAAAAGTCTGGGAAAGAGTAGTGCTAATATGTACTATAAATTAAAATATGAATAACTGCTGGCCTTTGCCGACGGCCAATTTTCAGCTACGTACTTCCAAAGATTACTCACTGTCCTGCAGGCCGAGTACGATAGTGACAGCGCCGCGACAACACCGCGGTCCTATGTCAAAATGTCAACATTGATAACGCCTTAGGGCGAGCAAGCCTTTGAGCGGGTCCCTCGCGCAATCAAAGTGAAGTTTCAGCGTGAGCCGAGCGCGAGTTTGTCGTTATCGTGCTAGAGCTGCTGAAGTCTGGGTGCTAAAAAAAATATTGATATAGTTTCCTGAACATCATATAAAAAAATCACGGCTCAGATTGTAGGTACAATCGCATAATTTACTTACTTGCGAGCTGTAAAGCGTCTGCCAGAAACAACAGCCGACTGAGAGTGTCTTGCGGTGTTGATCGTTAATTTTTATATTTAATTAATTATATTCCGTAAGACATCTGCACCCAGACTTTAAGACAAGTGAGTAATTTTTGGAAGTACCTTTAAAATCTGGTAGCTGAAAATTGGCCGTTGGCCCAAGTTAGGAGGTATATTTGTAGGTCTTTTAATAGTACATATTAGCACTTCTACTATTTATTGTTTTTATTCATCACTAGCATCCTAATAATTATTATTGATGGCGAGATATCTCTAGAGCGGTGTAGTTGTTGTATAAGTTGTGTGTATGTTTTAAAGCAATAAACAAATTCTTTGTCTGGCTGTCATAAGAGAAGGTATATTATTCAGTGATGGGATTTAAACAGGCACTAAATATTTAATTTAGTAAATATTTTACCTGTTTAAATTAAATATTATAAATATTTAATTTAAACAGGTAAAAAAAACATCTTAGAATATGAAATCAATTTTCCAGGAAATATTTTGATACGAGTTGGCAACACCAACATATTTGGTCAGGGTCAAGCAGTGTTGCCAAGCGTACGGTAATTACCGTATTTGTACGGTAGTTTTAAGTCCAGTACGGTAGTAAAAACGTAAGGTAATTTCCGTGATTGAATGTAAATGTAATGTGTACGAACATATCCTTATCACTTTCATTCCATTTAGTTTACCCAACTTTTCATCGTTATAGTTATTCTACTCCTCAATGAATATTTTTAGTTATATTGCGTAGTACGAAGTGTAATTTCACTCTTAAACTAGTGGACCAATTTTGATGTTGTTTGAAAGCTGAAGTGATCGTGATGGTTCTTAGTTATATTTTATCAAAATTGGTTCAGCCGTTTAAAAGTAATAAGCAATCGAATGTCGGGGGGGTGATAGGTACATTTACATCTGGCTGGGGTAGAAAAAATAAAGCACAGTTTTTTTATACTAGTATTTCGATTGGTATTTCATTAAGAGGTGACGCTACAAGCAGAGTTTTGTTGTAATTGTATGGTAATTTTAGGGTTGGTAATTCTGGCAAGACGACTTGGCAACACTGGGGTCAAGAGCGTGCGGCGCCGAACGCACGTGTGTGATTATGTGAGAGTTAAAACTTCGTAAAAGTTAATATTCGTTATCCGCTATTGTTATAACTTTTATGACATGACAATCATTTTATTTAGCACACTTGTAATTCTGGCAAGACGACTTGGCAACACTGGGGTCAAGAGCGTGCGGCGCCGAACGCACGTGTGTGATTATGTGAGAGTTAAAACTTCGTAAAAGTTAATATTCGTTATCCACTATTGTTATAACTTTTATGACATAACAATCATTTTATTTAGCACACTTGTAATTCTGGCAAGACGACTTGGCAACACTGGGGTCAAGAGCGTGCGGCGCCGAACGCACGTGTGTGATTATGTGAGAATTAAAACTTCGTAAAAGTTAATATTCGTTATCCACTATTGTTATAACTTTTATGACATAACAATCATTTTATTTAGCACACTTGTAATTCTGGCAAGACGACTTGGCAACACTGGGGTCAAGAGCGTGCGGCGCCGAACGCACGTGTGTGATTATGTGAGAGTTAAAACTTCGTAAAAGTTAATATTCGTTATCCACTATTGTTATAACTTTTATGACATAACAATCATTTTATTTAGCACACTTGTAATTCTGGCAAGACGACTTGGCAACACTGGGGTCAAGAGCGTGCGGCGCCGAACGCACTTGTGTGATTGATTATGTGAGAGTTAAAACTTCGTAAAGTTTTAACTCTCACATCCTAAGAAAATGTATACAATTCCGAGGCTGCCTAGGAAATATATAAAATATTGTTTTAAAGGTTTTTTAATACACACATATCCTAGGAAATGTGAAATGTGTACATTTCCTAGGAATTGAATAAAATTCCGAAATTGCTCTAGGAAATGTTTAAAAATAATGTTTTTAGTGAATAAAATAATAAAAGAACCTAACCTAACCTGAATAAGCGATGTGAGTTGGTCTTTGCCATATTGTAAATTTGCTCACTTCATGAAATGTTCGAGAATTTCATGAAATGGTCACATTTTATACCGCTTAACGCAAACAGTCGTTTCTGGCACTTCGCCGGCCGCTGCCGCGGTACCTACGCTTGCTTCGCTCGCTCGGCTCGTGCGTTGGGGGTCGCAGTTCTAATCTACCAACAAACCTACATGTCGAAGTTCCGTCTATCACAATCGAACAAAGAAGTCGATAGACTTATGAACAGAAAATATCAAACTTTATATGTTTCTGATTGTATTTAGGAAATGTATCAAACATAATTTATTTCACACATTTCCGTTACCATAAAAAATACAAATTCCTCGAACAATAAAATAAAATAAATAATAAATAACTTTACTTTGGCGCCAGGTGCTGTAATCTTAAAATAATAATGAGAACCCTCGGCTAAAATGTCACACCCCGTAACTCCATCACATCAAATACAGGACGCCCCTAAAACTTTACCGTGAAATACGCGAATTGCTTTCAACAAAATGGCGGCCCGGAGTTACGAGGTTTCTATTTAGCATTTTAAATTCAAACGGCTTTTTTAAAGGATTTAAGAGTTTTTGCTTTTGGATGCGTTCAGAAATAAGCTATTATAATTATATTAAAATATCATTTTTTAAAACGTGGACTTAGGAGGATCATCTAGCCGACGCAATGCTTTCTATCTTTCTGTTCACCTCAACATTTTCGTACTACTTACACCTAGGTATACATTCTCTTCTGTGGTGAGACTGCATCCACAATAGTCACTGGCCGTTCGGCTCTATGCAAGTTGCTTCTTAAAAATTAATATTTAAAATTTTAAAATCTAAATTGGATATTCTGGAACAATGGACGGCATGACAACAACTCGAGCCATGGCCAATTCGTGGAAAGATTTCGAAGTGTATAGGCGTAACGTGTTCATTAACCGTGTCTTGAGAAGTATTCCGTATTACAGAAAGCGACTCAGACTCTGATCTATACATGAGTAGCAGTCGTCTTTGTCATTTTGATAATGAGAGAAAGATACTATACATAAGTAAATAGTTAAGTAAAGATGAATACTTGATTGAGTCTCCTTCTGTAATACGGGCCTAACTAAGTGTGTTATTTATTGTGTAAGCGAAAAGTCGAAGTTTATATATTTGTTTGCGGTGATAGCCCAGTTGGTAATGAGCCAGACTTGTAATCAGAAGGTCGTGGGTTCAAATCCTGGTGCGGGCCTGTACCACTAAATTCGTCTTTTCGGATTTATGTACGGATTTCTAATTATCACTTGCTCAACGGTGAAGGAAAACATCGTGATGAAACCCGCCCGTCCAACAAAATTCATTTTCGAAAGACGAGCGGTCCACCAACCCGCATTGGGCCAGCGTGGTGGACTATGGCCTAAATCCCCTTCATGTTTCGAAAGAAGGCCCGTGCCCCTCGGTGGGGACGTATATGAATTATATGGGCTGGTAAGATAAATTTGTTTCCCTTAAAAAGCTGCAGTCGAAACGCATAGCACCCAACCTCTTAAATTAAATACACATTGCGTTTGCAGCTTGTTTTTTATTTTATTTTATTGTGTTGTTATTAGCATCCACAGTCTGATTGTCCGTGCCCTTGTCTAGATTGAGTTTTCTTATTAATACTTCTTTTTTTTACTTAATACTATACTCTCCATAGAAGTTTACTGTTAATAAACAGCTATAGTAAATATATATATTACATAATGTATATATCTAAACCAGTGACAGTTCTTCCCCGTTGCATTCAGACCTCAAGGCATCCATATTGCAGCTTTTTTTTTTAAAATACACACTCAAAGGCCCACACTAAGGTTTTCCCTTGTGTCGTGGGTCCCTTGGAACATACATAAAGACAAACACAAACACCCATGACCCGAGAACAAACATCTGCTTTTTACACAAATATTTGCCCCGACTGGGAATCGAACCCAGGACCCTTTGATCAAGTGGCAGCGCTACTACCACTCGACCAAACCGGCCATTTGGTCGAGTGGTAGTAGCGCAAACCGGGCGACCAAAGCCTGTTACAATACTATATTTTCGATTAATGTTATTTCCAGGGCATGGTCGTTACAATGTCCTCCTATTGGCCGCATGCAGCCTGGCCAGCTTCGCCGCTGCTGTGGACATCTTGGGATTCAGTGTGGCAGTTGCAGCTGCCAAGTGTGATCTCAACCTCGACATCACGTTAGCTGGCGTCCTGAATGCTGCGCCTTTAGCTGGTTGGTTTCACACTTCATTAGTTTCAGTTGAAACTACAGGGTGAAATTGAAAACATTCGACAAACTTTGAGGGATAAATCTAGCCATGATTACGTTACGAACAACTTTTGACGTGACAACGTCTTATAATTCGATAGAGCCGGCTACACGCACGAAAAAACATGACTCATGCGGCGTTACCTCGCTCTGAGGCGTTCCATGTAAGGCTTGAAGTGCAAGCGAGAGCTCGGAACGAGCGACAAAGAAGCACAATCGGCCTTTGCGTTCGGCAGCGTTCGACATCCATCTTTCTCCTACTTGAGTGAGCGATGCGTCTGCGTGGACAGCTGCTATACTATAGTACATTTACATTTACAAATAAATCTAACTTTATCAATTTCATTGTGATTTCCAATTACCTCCTTCTCTATATACATACAAATCTACTATTAAACAAATGAAATTAAAATTTTCTTTTGAAAAATGCTACCATTCCATCAGTATTTTCTTAAGACTTTGTCACGTTCCACTATCGTCAGTAAACCGACTTTACAGACAACCATTTTTTTACTACTAAAATGTATGGAACAACTGATTTTTGTTCGTAATCGTGTAGATTAATCCCGCAAAGTTTGTTGAATGTTTTCAATTTCACCCTGTATTAGTACGGCCACAAATACAAACTAGATACTCTTGTTGATGTATCTCCACAATAGGCATTATTCCTATTATTTGCGGAGTAATCCGTAACAATCTTACTATGTACTAATATTATAAAGAGGAAAGATTAGATTTTTGTTTGTTTGCATTGAATTGGCTCCGAAACTACTGGACTGATTTGAAAAAATATTTCACCGTTAAAAATTTACATTATTCTCGTTGAACATGGGCTACATAATTTTCCCAAAATTCGACTATTTTCATAATGTACAAAAATTTTCGTTTCCGTCACGTTTTCACAAATTTCAAGTAAAACAAAATTTATTGACTAAAATTGAAAATTCAAGTTTAGCACTTGTTCGTCTGAAAATTATAGCCTTCCATGTATCTCGAGTATTCCTTTATAGCTTTTCAAACAGACCTCTTTTTTACGAAAAATCGTGAAATATCCCTAGACCGCGTTGGTGTGTGTATATTATAGCTTTCCGCCCGGGATTTCCTTCCCGTAAAAATTTGGGAAAATTATGTAGCCCATGTTCAACGAGGATAATGTAAATTTTTAACGGTGAAATATTTTTTCAAATCAGTCCAGTAGTTTCGGAGCCAACTTTTAACTGTCATAAAATATATTTTAAAACTTAAAACTAAATCCTTACTTCCTTACTAATATTATAAACGCGAAAGTTTGTAATTATGTTTGTTCTTCTTTCACGCTTAAACGGCTGGAGCAATTTTGACAAAATTTGGTATGGAGATAGCTGACACTCTGTATTAACAAGGGCTACATCATTTTCCCAAATTCCTACGGGAACAAAGTCCCGGACGGAAAGCTAGTTATTAATAAAAATCCCCCTTCGCGTCTAGATAGGCACTACGTAGCACATTAAATGACGTTGTCTTTATTTTTCGCTGTTTTGAAGTCGGTTTAATGTTTTTTTAAATTTTTTTATGCCTATTAAATTCAAGGTTTGCCCTCGAATTTCCTGGAATTCCATCATCAGATCCTGACTTGATGTCAATAGCAACCTCTGGAGTATACTCTTTCGAACAAAAAATTAATTTTGAAAATCGGTCCACAAATGGCGATGTAATCGGTGAACACACAGTCATAAAACAAATATTCACACAATAGAACATAGAACCTCCACCTGTTTTGAAGTTGGTTTAAAATAGGAACTTTCGGTTTTCAGGAATAATCTTCGCGTTCACATGGGGGTATATCGCAGACACCAAAGGCAGGAGGAAAGCGCTGCTGACAGCGAGCAGCATCAGCTTCGTGTTTGCTGTACTAGCCAGCTTTGCTCCTAACTGGCAGAGCATGTTCACACTCAAGTTTATAGGAGGAAGCTTGTACGTAGTATATACAGGATGGGATAGCTTAACAAATACTTAAATGGTGGAATCCATTGTGGTTAATATTATTATCGCATAGAGTAGATATTGTGAACAAAATATGTAAAAACGCGCCGCGCGCTGGAACTGTCTTTATTAGTCGCCGCGCAGACTAAAGGACTTCTGGTCCATGGACCACAACGCGTGCTAGAAATTAGCGATTCGCAGTGTTATCTCCAGTTCGAAGTACTTATATCTCAATAGTAGAATCTGCCCATATTTGCTCCAAGTATTATTTTTTCCCCGAAATGTAAAAGAATTGTCCAGAAAACCTGATAGAAAAATTACTTACGGTGTGTAGTGAATGAGATATTTTGACGCTTGACTTGAAAACACGATAACTCAGTTGGTAAGAGCACCTGGTGATCTATACCTGGGGTCGTGGGTTTAAGTCCCATTCGCGCGGAACATGTTTCTTTCCCAAAAATTATTGGTGATGTAAAGAGGTTGTAGGGTTGTAGGTATCAAAAAAAAATCAAAATAGTTTATTTGTAAAAAACGGGTGTATACAAAAGATGTTAAAAATAATAGAAGGACCTCCGAATTCTGCTCACATGAGCGTACACATGTTTTTAAGTTTAACACGTTTAAACAATAAATTAACATGCTTGCTGATTATTAGAATACAATTAAAATAAACTAAAACAGAAACTCATTTAAAAGAGTCTGAGAAGAATTCTTCTAAACTGTAATAACATTTATCACTTAATAGACCATACAATTTTTGCTTGAAAATAGAGACATTGAATTTTTTTAAATAATCAGGAAGGTGATTGTATATTTTTGGTGCCATAGATATTATACTTTTATTTTTTAAAGCTGTATTCGAGTGGAAAAGGCAAAGTCGCTTATTGTACCTTAGTTCACGGGTACGGCTTATATTGTCAGGGAATAAATTTCTATTCGTTTTGACAAACATTCCGACCTCATAAATGTACATTGACGTTAAGGTTAGTAATTTTAGGTATTTAAAATAGAGTTGACAGCTGTCCAAGCGCCTAAGTCCACACATTGCTCTAATGCAGCTTTTTTGAGCACGAAACACTGTTGTGCGCTCTGAGCAATTACCCCAGAATATAATGCCGTATCTAAGGTTAGATCTAAAGTCGTTGTTTAGATACTAGGGAAAAGGTTATTGTAATAACCAATTTTCTTGTGTTTTAGCACAATAGCACTGAACACTCTGTGCATGACGTATCTTGGAGAGAATACTTGCGGCGTGAACCGACGTCGTTATATTTATATCGTCAACAGTCTCAATTTAGCTGCTGAATTCTTCTTTTATTGTAAGTATATTATGATCGAAGAGAGTGAATTACAATGGAAGAGACCTACACTCAGCATTGGATGGCCATAGATTGAATAAAGAAGAAGAAGATATTATGATTGCGATTTCACTCTTTTCTTCTAGAAAGTTCTTCCAGCACTGTGTCTCGTATGATATTCGGATGCGATGCTTGTACCAACAAGCTCCAAATTCTGGGAAAATCCCCATTTTTTTTTTATTATAAGATGGGTTAACTCTTGACCTCAATCTTGACCATAAGGTCAAAGATAAGGTCGCCGATGGAGCGAGTTAACCCAGAAAATGCCTATAAAGGCACTGGTACTCCCATGCACCGACGGAACACAGCAAGCTGTTTGGCGTCGGACTTCGGTAGGAGGGTGGTCGCGAACCAGACGGCCCTTTACAGAGCCTACCACACCGCATGAGACCATAGGACGACACCTCAGATTCAGAAAAAAATGAAGTGTCGTTGCCTGGTATGGATTACTAGGAGGCAGGTCTCATTTGTGTTTCCTTAGTCGCCTCTTACGACACCCACGGAAAGAGATGGGGTGGTGTTATTCTCAACCGATCACCACACGGTTAAAAGCAAACCACCCATGTCAAGAGCAAACCCATTCTCAATAAAATAAGGTTGCTTTAACGATTTTATCAACATGAAGCTAACAGTATCAAACCACTATTGTTTCTGCAACCGAAAAGGCAAATATAAAAACCCATTGACCAAGTTGCGCATAATTGGACATGCGTTATTTTAATCCCGCAAACATATTATTGTTTCAGTTACCGCTTATTTCATCCTTCCCTTGGATATCAACATTCCAATTTCTTGGCTGGGGATAACCTTCCGACCTTGGAGGATATACACACTGATCTTATCACTGCCACTTCTAAGTTGTGCACTATTGATGTTGACACTGTATGAGAGCCCCAAGCTACTCGTCAGCATTGGAAAAACTGATGAAGCAATGGATGTCCTCGAAAAAATGTTCGAGAAGAATGGTGGAAAGAAAGGAGAATATCCTGTAAGCAAAGAAATACCGTTTTAAAATTGTTCTCCAAAGCTGGCTCGCATTTTGTGTCGTCACTTTCCGAGAGCTTATACTATTTATCAGGGCCCCGATTCTGTAGGTTCAGGAATAGTCACAATTTTATCCGTTCAGGTGGTGAAATTGAGAACTATCCAAATTTCATACTTCTAATGACGGCTGTTTTGACTAGCGGCGCCACTGTTACTAGGTAGTTTGCTACTTTACGTTCGGTTGGCAGTGGCGCTGCTCGTCGGGGTGGTTGTCAGCAAGTATATGAAAATTAAATAGTTCTCAATTTCGCCACCTGAACACATAAAATGGCCTCCATTCCATCGACACAGAACTGTAGTTACAGATATGGGTCTCTGGTCATTCTTTTAGACTGCATAACAATAGCAATGATAATATTTTATTTGATAATACATTTTTAAGGTGAAAGCCGTCACCTTGAACGACGATGAGCAAGTGACAAAAGCTTCAATGAAAGACTTCTTCACTCGACAAGTGATACCCTTGTTCATGCCACCGATGTTATGGCGGACACTTCAACTGTTTTATCTTATGATTCTTTGTGGAAGCATGTAAGTAAAATAGGTCGCTCTTGATCACGTTTCTAGTTTGTAGTAATGAAAATCAGGGGGTCAAGGCTGAAATTGATATTTAAAAAAAAGACCTACGTTTCTTGGGGCAAGTTGTCCAGCTTCGTGAGCAATCAGCCTCAATTTTTGCTACCTCATTTATAGTCACTCAATATCAATAGCTCTGTCTACGGCCTGGCACCTAGACAGAGTTCTTAGAGCTACTTTAAATTGATCTAGTGGGTTTAGTTACTGTAAAAACTTAATGTACCAAGTGTGTCGGAAGGATCAAGTGTCCTCAATCTCCCATATGTATACGTCCCCACCACGGGACTTCTATTGAAGCAGCGAAGTAGGTTTGGCTCAATCTCCGTGTGGTGATCGGTTGAGAATAACACCACCCCATCTCTTTCCGTGGGTGTCGTAAGAGGCGACTAAGGAAACAAAAATAAGACCTGCCTCCTAGTAATCCATCTTAGGCAACGACACCTCAGTTTGTTTTCAATCTGAGGTGGCGTCTTATGGTCTCCTGCGGTGTGGTAGGCTCTGTAAAGGGCCGTCTGGTTCGTGACCACCCTCCTGCCGAAGTCCAACGCCAAAAAGCTTGCTGTGTTCCGTCGGTGCGTGGGAGTACCAGTGCCTTGGCATTTTCTGGGTTAACTCGCTCCATCGTCGACCTCATCTATGACCTTGGGTCAAGATTGAGGTCAAGAATTAACTCATCTCAAAATAAAAAATAAAATAAAAAAAGTTGAAGGACCGCGCGCCAGCGAAGCAAAATAATAGTAGATTTGGCAATGTTTTCAAACTCTAATTTGAACAATTTTTTCCAGTAACAATATATTTTTGCTGTGGTATCCAATGATCGTGAATCTATTCGTCGTCTCTTTTAACAATAGCACAGTCAGCACCCAAGAACAAAGTTTCTGTGAGCGGATTGTATCCGACACCGTAAAACCTGGTGCCATTGAACAGGTGAGAGACATAATAGTACCTGATTAATTTATGAAAGGGAGGACCTCGACCGCTGTTTTCTAATCAATGGCGATTCAATGAAAATGGTCACCATTTTATCCGTTCAGGTGGCGAAATTGAGAACTATCCCATACATTTGATGAAGGCTGTTTAGACTGGCGGCGTCACCGCCAAATAAATGTTAAGTAGTTTTCATCATAATGTTTGGTTGAATGTGATGGTGCTGGTCAGGGTTTTTTTTTATTAAAAACGGGTTCGCTCTTGACCACAATCTAGCTCTGGGCAAAAATGCAAAGAAAGTATACATACTTTCATCGCTACAGCGAACTCACCTAGAAGAAGCCTATTCACTGATGGTCAGGGCGGCTGTCATCAGATGTATGAAGATAGTTCTTGATTTTACCACTTTCTTGAACGGGTCAAATGGTCGCCATTCTCTATCAACCGTTATTCAGACCCTTCCTTCTCGGTACGACGCCATTGTTTCACGTAATAGACGCCTATTAAATGCAACATATGACAGAACATACACCAAAAATTATTTACAAGAAAGAGTTATAACGTTTTATCATTTGTTTTCTTCCAGCCAGTCTGCAATGACACTTTATCAAGTTACACAATACTCGCAGGTATCACACTTGGATTAACTTTTGCTGTAGTGAACTTGGCTGCGTCAGCCGTAGCTTCACACCGACGAGTGGTCCTCATGACTGTATACTTCATATCTGGACTTAGCATGATTCTAGTGAATGTGGTCCGTGAACCTGTGACCAATTTGATCGCCTTTACCCTCATCCAGGGCATTGCTATTGGATTTGGCAGCGTCGCATCTTATTTTGTTGACCTGTATCCTACGTCGCAGAGGTTAACTATTTTATTTCGTTACTATTGCTTGAATTTTTTATCCTTTTCTTTCTGTTTCACTATACAAACAAAAAATAAACAGATATTTAAACTGTAATTCCGTCCCACTCAGAAGGAACGTATATGAGCTGATAAAAAATCTTCAAAATTTTAAAGCATTTAGATTTGTTATTTTCGTATTTGGGGAATCAATTTTGTTGTCAATTGGGATTAACGATTGAATAATTGCAATTGAAACTAACCTTGCTTATTAATTTTATTATTATAAAAGAAAAATATGTATAGCGCTCTTGCATTGGTGAAAAGATTCAGGGAGAAAAGCATACAATTGCTCGAAATGATTTATTTTATGTCAACATCTATTTTGGTCAATCCTTGGCTATTAATTTCTTCTTTGTCTGGTTATACAGAGGCCTGGTATCCAGTTTGGGATTTATGGCCATGCGATTGATGGGACTGGCTGGCGTTAATATAGTGGGACCTGCCATGATGCACTATTGCACACACACCTTCTACACCTGCGCAGTAATTGTCGCAAGTAAGAAAAACATTTCTGTTCTGGTCCTCTCTAGCACTGTCACCCGGGGTCACATATGGATTTTTTTTTCTAGACGTCACCCTACGTTTGTCCCCTTTGAAAGCAAGTTAGAGGGGACCATTGAGAAAAGAACGTCCTATTTGTTATCCGGAGGGACGATTCTTATTATTTATTGTACCCTTTGAAAACGCACCAGGGGGAGCAGTGGGAAAATGTGTTTGGAGTTTTTTGTAGCTGTTCTCAATTCTTATGTGTTTGAATCGTACCCTGAGGTGGCTAATTAATCAGTTGGGTTGAATGACGATAATAACTGTTTTATTATAATCTGTATATAAAAAAAAACTTACACTTGAATTGAGAACGTCTTCCAATGTTTCAAGTCGGTTAAAAAGTGGATGGTTTTTCGCGGATTTGGGTATTCGTTCATGTTAGCCTTGAATGTCTCTCAAGAGACTGTGTATCTCCATATCTGTGTGTCTGTTTGTGCCATGGTTGCTCCTAAACGAATGGACAGGGCCCCGATTCTGTAACTTCAGTTGTGTATCGATGGAATGGTCGCCATTTTATCCGTTCAGGTGTCGAAATTGAGAACTATCCAAATTCCATACATCTAATCACGGCTGCTTTGACTAGTGGTGCCAGCGCCAACCGATTTTTCAGGTGCTAGGTAGTTTGCAACTTTACGTTAGTTTGTCGGTGGCGCTGCTGGTCGGGGTGGTTGTCAGCAAGTATATGAAAATTAAATAGTACTTAATTTCGCCACCCGAACTGATAAAATGGCCTGCCTTCCATCGACACACAATTGAAGTTACAAAATCGGGGCCTCGATTTCGATACATTTTTTTTGTTGAAAATGCTTTGTTGCGATGCACTGTTACGTTATCGTGATAGTTCTTAGCCATATTTTCTCAAAATCGGTTTAGCCCTTATACCTACTTAAGCGATGGAATTTTGGCTACTTAAGCGATGGAATTTTGGGGGTTATAGGTACATTTTTTTAATTATTAAATGTTTTTGTTACAGGTGGAATTGTGTTAGCAATATTCCTGCCATCAGACAAAGTACTTTATAAATAAAATAAAAATTAGTAATTTTGACACAAAATATTGACAGTCAATAGATACAAGAAACTTACAGCAATGGCAAGTCCATTGCTTCAACGTCGTATGAAATTAAGTACTTTAATTAGAAGAACTTTAATTAGAAAAGTCTTGGTAATGAAGAATGCTCCATCATTTCCGGGACTTTTTTTTATTTTTAAGTCCCCTGTGAGACTCTCATGAGCGTAATTAGACGCTCTAAGCCTCGAGATTAGAAAAAAAAGTAGCATAAGAAAGATTTACTAATAAAATTTAGAAACTTTTTACTTTGTTTTAGTTTTCCATACCCTATCACATTTTTACCCAAGGTAGTTTAAGTAAATCGTTATTATATTCCATCCATCTATTCACTCGCGACTATAATCCCTTTTGGGGTAGGCAGAAGGTCGTGTAGTTCTAGAAACAATTGACCTCACATTTGACAGTTATTATGAGGATAACTAGATCGAACATAAGTAAATAAGTGGTGATAAGTTGTCATCTTTTCGCCCACTATACAGCAAAACCCTTGTATGCCTACTTATTGGCTTCTACAGTATGCCTGGGATGAGTTGGCAGCTGGAACATTCTCAATTTTTCTTTCATTCCCAGCGTGGAAGAGTAATAAGACGATTATAAAGGACGATTATATACATATTCGTCCTTTATAATCGTCTTATTACTCTTCCACGATTATATACATATTCTAAATTTTTTTTCACTCGCGGCGTGGAAGAGTATTATAGGATAAATAAACTTGAAAAAAAACATTAAAGCGACTACAAAAAACTGAAAAAAAGACATTCATTTAATGTCTTACGTAGTACTGATCTGTTTGAAGTCGGTGCGAAGGCGGCCTATCAAGCTTATTTCGCTTTTGTCTTTATTTTTCGGTTATTTGAAGTCGGTTTTTTTTTTTTTCTACCCGTCGTGCGCTTGTTTACGGCGCGTGCGATACAAATCCTGCACACACGGGTGTGCAAGAATCGCGCGAATGTTTAAAAAGTTTTTTTTTCCTTTTTTTATTGTCAATAATAGAAAAAAAACATGAGAAACTTTGTAAGTGCCTATTCAATTCAAGGGTTGCCCTCGATTTCCATGGGATTCCATTATCAGATCCTGACTTGGTGACAATGGGACCACCTCTGAAGTACGTATACTCTTTCGTACAAAAAAATAATTCTAAAAATCGGTCCACAAATGGCGGAAAAATCGGCGAATACATAAAAAAAGATACATACAGTCGAACATACCTCTTCCTTTTTGGAAGTCGGTTAATGATTGTTATAGGATTCATTCCACCGCTACTGCGACGCTATTTATAAGAGGAACTAGCTGATGCCCGCAACTTCGTTTGCGTGTTAATTTTTTTTTTTTACAGAGTACACAGATTGAAAACATCTATCTTACGTGGTTTAGATTTTTACATACAAAAGTTTTTTCCCGCTAACTCCCGTTCCCGTGGGAATTTTTCAATATCCTGTTGCTACTAAGCTTTAAGTTTACTAAGGTACCTGCATGCCAAATTTCAAGCGTCTAACTTAAGCGGTTTAGATTTTTCATACAAAAGGATTTTCCCGCTAATTCCCGTTCCCGTGGGAATTTCGGGAATTCCTTTCTTAGTGCACCTCTACGATACCTAAGCTACGTCCCTTCCAAATTTCAAGTGCCTACGTTTAGCCGTTTAGGCTGTGCGTTGATATGTCAGTCAGTCAGTTTCTCCTTTTAGAAAGCATCCTAACATTACATATTTAGATAGCATCCTAACATTACATTAGTATAAACCATTTATCCTTTCAGTTCCATTGTTATCCTTCCATAATAATGCTATTTTTTTTGTTTGAAGGGAGGCCGAGTCACACGAAGGGGATTTAGGCCTAAAATTGTAAAAAACTCAACTCTTTTTGTCTTCATTTCGAGACTTGAGAAGATTTTCAAGACTAGGACTCGTTCGTTACATGAGTCCGAGTCCTTTGAGTCTTTTAAGTTCTTTGAGCTAGACTGAGTCGTCTGAGTCTGTTCTGAGTCATCTGAAGGACTTGAACAGACTCAGACGACTCAAAAGACAGTCCTTCAAAATTCTGAAGGACTTGAGCTCTAAGTCTTATTTATAAGACTCGAGTCTTCAAAAATAGCTCGAGTTTCATTAAATAAGACTCCAAGACTCGAGTTCCTTACAACACTATTTAGGCCATAGTTCACCACGCTGGCCCAATGCGGGTTGGTGGACCGCTCGTCTTTCGAAAATGAATTTTTCTTGGACGGATGGGTTTCTTCACGGTGTTTTCCTTTACCGCTAAGCAAGTGATAATTAGAAATCCGGAAAGACAAATTTAGTGGTACAGGCCCGTACCAGGGTTTGAACCCGCGACCTTCCGATTATAAGTCTGGCTCATTACCAACTGGGCTATCACAGCTAATGCTATAAATATGAAATAATGTTTGTTTATCCGCCTATTTCGCAATGGAGCTAGAGCATCGGATCGACCTGATGACAAATTAGAGGGGTTTTATAACTTTGACGTGTGTATATGTCTGTCTGTCTGTGTCATCGTAGCTCCTAAACAAATGGACCGATTTTTCAAAAAAAGTTTTTTTTTTTTTTTACTATGCATGACGTGACGTCCCACAAGACGCTCTGCTCAGTCCCATACAGAATATGGGTAGGTCTCAGTGTATTATGTAATAGTAGCTCTCCGCCCGCGACTCCGCCCGCGTGGGTTATATCGTGCCCAGCTGTGAGATACAATGTGGCCTATAGCGTCCCTTGAGGTCTGTAGGGCAATCGCGCAAAAAAAGTGGATTGAATCGCAACTGAAACGTAGCTGGGGAGCTGCCACCTAAGCGGAATGGAATGATGTACATTGCTGTGTTTGGTTCATGTCGTTAATCAAGGTCTCCTTATAAAGAAGCAATCGATAACGTTCCATTCGTTTACCCAGCATCAGCTTCGCTTAGGTGGTAGCCCAGCTACGTTTCAATTGCGATTCAATCCACTCTTTTTAGCGCGAGTGCTCGCCCTGCTGTGGTTCAGTGGTTTAGGCGTGAAAGCGTAACAAACAAACAAACTTACACACACAGCTACGTCTACACTCTAACTAATATTATAAAGAGGAAAGATTTGTATTTTATATTCCATCATAGTTACCTACTAGCATTCCGCTTGGGACTTCGTTCCCGTGGGAATTCGGGAAAATTATGTAGCCTATGTTACTCAGGGATAATGCAAAATCCTAATGGTGAAAGAATTTTTGAAATCGGTACAGTGTAGTTATTAAGTTTATTCGTTACATACAAAAATACAAATCTTTCCTCTTTATAATATAAGTAGGTATGGATTGGGCATTCTACTTCACTTTGCCAAAAATCACAGTTCACTTCAACTTCGTTTGCTCCGCCTCGCTCCGCTCGCTCCGCTGCACTCCGTTGAAGTGAACTGTGATTTTAGGCAAAGTGAAGTAGAAAGCCCAATCCATCCATTGGGCATGCTTTGGTAACTTTTACTACCGTGTTTAAGAAAGTTAAAATACCACCCAGGGTAGTTACCTGCAGGTCCCTCAAAAATATTAACATGGATGCGTTTAACAAGGATTTAGTTTCCTTGGATTGGGAATCAATAACTTTATTGCCTGATATCGATCAGAAGATTGATAGGTTCAACAATTATCTCTTGCTATTATTTGATTTGCACGCCCCTAAAAAAGTGATTAAGATTAAAAGACAAAACGATCTACCGTGGATAACTGATACAATTAAATTTATGATGGATTTGCGTAATGAGGCTCATGATAAGTATCGTCAGTCCAAATCAGACTCTCATAGAGAATACTCTATGAGTCTTAAAGGCTTAGTCTCAACTAGTTTGTTTTATGAAAAACGCGCTTATTTTGACAGTCTTATTAACAAAAATGTCTCTAAAGATAAGGTTTTTTGGAAAAACGTAAAGGAAAAAATTATCGTGGATCCCAGTAAAGACGAATTTCTCCCTGAATGCTTCAATGACCCAAATAATATAAATAATCACTTTCTGCAACTCCCTGGTACTTGTAATGTGCCACAGTCTGCTCATGCTTTTTTTAGACACCAACGGTTTGGACAAGCTGTATTCCAGCTACACACTGTTACAGAGAGTGATGTTGCCAAATATTTAGCTGCAATTAAATCTAACGCGATGGGTCTGGATGACATCAATAGAGACATGGTTTTGCTTACCCTTCCACACACGCTCTCAGTCATAACTGATATTGTTAACTGCTCGATTAGAAGCTGCAGAGTGCCTAAGGTCTGGAAGCAGGCCCTTATCACACCACTCCCAAAAGTTCCGCAGCCGTCAGAACTCAAAGACCTCAGGCCCATAAGTATATTGCCATACTTGTCCAAGGTACTGGAAAAGGCAGTTTATTATCAACTTAGCGCCTTCGTTGAAAAACATAATATTTTGCCTACCTTACAGTGTGGTTTCCGTAAAGGTCGAGGCACGGTGACAGCCCTATTGGATGTTACTGATAATATCTTGTCAGAAATGGACTGTGGGAACGGCACATTGCTGACATTGCTAGATTTCTCCCGTGCATTTGACAGTATTGACACCTCTCTCCTTCTTTCTAAGCTTGCGTACTACGGTCTGGAAGCCTCATCCATAAAGTGGTTTGAAAGTTACGTTAGTGACCGTTACCAACGTGTCAAACTGTTAAAAAGGGATGGCTCTTGTCACATTTCCAACGAAAAACCGGTAAACCGCGGAGTCCCGCAGGGCTCGATTCTTGGTCCATTGCTTTTTGCCATTTATAGTGCTGATCTTGTTATGGTGATAGAGAACTGTAATTATCATTGCTATGCTGATGACGTCCAATTATACATCTCTACTCCTCCTAGTGAGTTGGCAGTTGCACAACAGAAAATGAGTGAGGACCTGGATAGGATTGCGGAATGGTCAGTCGATAACGCCCTTCTCTTAAACCCTGGTAAATCCAAGTTTATGGTGCTTGGGACTAAGGCGCAGGTTGATAAGATCGTAGGTCAGTCACCTGTGATTGCTATATCGGGAAAAGTGATAGAGCGCGTGAATGAAGCGAAAAACCTGGGACTTACTTTTGACAGCTTGCTGCGTTTTGAGACGTATGTGCTGGGTCTTGTGAGAGCTTGTTTCTATAGAATTAAAATATTGTACAAAATACGTAACCTTCTTAGTTTGCCCACGCGTATCAAACTAGTAGAAAGTCTGGTCCTCTCCAAGCTCAACTATGGGGACTTAGTATATGGCCCTCGTATACTTTCCAGAGTGCAGCGGCTTGTGCAACGTGTGCAGAATGCATGTTGTCGTTTCTGTTTCGATGTGCCTTATCGGAGTCATATAACACCGTTTCTAAACAGCGCATCTATGCTAAACATGGATCATCGCAGGCAGTTGCATCTGGCAAGTTTAGTATTTGACGTGATTAAATTCAAAAAACCTGAATACCTATATAAAAAACTCAAATTTTCCAGTGAGAGACACTATAGATCAGTTAAGCGCCCATTGGCCAGTTACAAGCACAAAACTGTGGCATTTGAGGGGAGTTTCCGCTTTATGGCAACGAAGTGCTGGAATGATATCCCCCCTCCACTTAGGACGATAAACACAAAATCCACTTTCCAAAAACACCTTAAACTACACTTACTTAAAAAACAAGAAGTAGGGGTTACTAAGCGCTTCGTTGTCTAGATGACGGAAATGTATGGCAGAAATTTGATATTTCTTTTTTGTTTGCTGTGGTTTCATTTATTTATTCAGTTTATATATTTTTATGATCATTATTATATTTTACACTCTCACACCTACAAACTATCATACGTCACTCTCATACACATTCACACTTCTGGTTTGCAATCGTATTGCTGCACTCGCGCCCCGTACTACCTCGTAGGTGGCAGCTGAAAATCAGTGTTTTGCCACCTACGGTAAAACTTTATACTGAGCTGCAACCTCGTTTCCTGCAGCGCACACTTACTTTGCTTTGTTTATTTTTTTGGCTTTGTTTTTTTTTTAATTATTGTTATTATTATGTGTGTTCTATTTCTTTATGTTATTACGCTCTATGTCTCTGTGCTTATCTTATCTACTTTCTTTGCTATTTATTGTTGATTTGTTCCTTATTTCCTTGTTTGTTGTATCTATTGTAAAACTCTATCGTTGCTTTTGTGTTTCTGTGTCTCTTTCTGTTCTAAATCTTTGTAAGTGTGTACTGTGATGGAAATAAATGTCTTATCTATCTATCTATCTATCTATCATGCATGATGATTTTGTTCTTGATGCTTCATTCGTGAATTTTTATAACGAACAGGATTTGTCAGACAAGTAAAATAAACGAAATATTTAGATTTAACTCGATTTGTCGCAAGTTTCCATGCACTAGTTACGGATACAAGGAAATGGGCGGGATATTTTACAATATATATGCAATCGCTTTTCCAAAATATTCTCATTCGATACCAAGCATCTCCCACAATTTGAAGAAAATGAAGTTTGTGAAACAGCCTCTACAGTTGCAAGTGGAGAAAATTTGTCCTGATCTTAAAACTCAAATATTCCGTCATGGAAAACTCTTGCCAAATACCATCCGGTGTATAATTTGTGGTCCATCCAACTGTGGAAAGACTAATTTGATGGTAGGGCTTCTTTTACACACAAATGGATTGCGATACAGAAATGTTTACCTTTACGCCAAAACTCTTCACCAACCTAAGTACGTTTTTTTGGAAAATGTTTTACGTCGGGTCCCAGACATCACATTTGCAAAGTATGGTGAAAATGAAAATGTTATTAGTTTGCAGAAAGCTAGACCAAATTCAATAATAATATTTGATGATGTTGCTTGCGAAAATCAGAATAATATTAGAGACTTCTTTGCAATGGGAAGACATCGAAATGTTGACTGCTTTTATTTAAATCAAACCTACAGTAAAGTGCCAAAACAACTGATAAGAGACAATGCGAATGTAATTATACTATTTAAACAGGACGATGTGAATATGAAACATGTCTACAATGAACATGTAACAACGGATATGTCGTGGGCTGAATTCCGAGATATGTGTTCAAAAATATGGAGTGAACCTTATAATTACTTGGTAATAGACAAGAATTGTGAAAAAAATAAAGGTTGCTATAGAAAAAAATTTGACACGTTTATAGTTTTTGATTAACAACTAGTATACTATATAAACACGATGTAATTTAATTTATGTCATTGTTTTAAAGTGGACATTGAAAACTGACGCACTTGTATCATAGAAACCAATTTGAAAAGAAAAATTGTTGAAGCAGCTGAGGCTATCAAGAAAAAAGTTCGTAAAATAAGAAATATTGAAATGGATAATGAAAGAGCCTTTAAAACCATTTTTAAGCCAATCTCTGAACCTTTAAATAAAATTGTTCAACGAAACAAGAAAATAACAAGAAAACCCCCTCCTGTAAACAACTATGCTCCTAAAAATGGTGAATATTCTGAAAGAAGTCATAGCAATAGTGAAAGTGTGGAAGAAGAAGGGGATGTTGAAGAAGAGGAGGAAGAAGAAAGTGACGAGACTGCTTCTAACCACTTTAAAAATACTGAAAATCCTGACACTAGTAATGACTCATTTAAATCGGTTATTAATACAAATGATTATCAAAATGTTTCTAACTGGTCTTTGTCTTCTGAATGTTATCAAAATGTTCCTTATGGTATCAGGAATGATCGAGGAAAACTCAAGATGGGTTCAACGAATGTTTATATTGCTGAAAACGATAGTTTTGTAATAATAGCAGGCCGTAAATATAAAACAACTCCTGGTTTAATAGAATTGCTCATGAAAAGGAACCCTGATTTATCGTTAGTCACACAAGAGGACAAAGCATATTACAAAATGATTTTATTAGACACGAATGCGCACAGACGAGGATATGATGCTACAAAACCTATAAATGCTAATAAAGGTTCTAAATACAATTTTATCATAAAACCGTTGTTTAAACAACAACGCAATAATTCTGTTAGCACAGACAGCAGTACTAAAGGCAAAGGATTATCGTTGCTAAAAAGATGGAAAAAGAATACAGATTATGTATACTGGGATGATCCTAATGAATTGGTAGAAAGACTAAAACTTTTGATTGCCTCTCATGATGCTGGTAATACCGGAGTTGAAAATGAAATTATATCTATATTAGAAGAGTTAAAAGAGAGTGTATAATAACATAAAAAGTGTGTTGGTTTCACATTTTAAATTGAATTCTTGAATATAGTAGTCGTTTAAAATGAATGTGGATAAATTCGGTCATAATGTGTATAAAAAGTTACGATTATCAGATATCTTTAATCTTTCTAATACAAAAATTTTGACAACCGAAGAAGGAGATTTCGATTTACAGATGAAACGATTGAAAGGTGTAAAATACCCTTCTTCACCTGATGATGCCGTAAACAAAGAATATGTTGATACAGTTTATAATAAGCTTTGTTGTGAAAAAAGAGTCGAAGAATTAATTGAATCTGCTATAAAGCGTGTAATACTTGACTTCAAGAGTCAGTTAGTGAACGAATATTATGCAAAAAAGGACATTGATGAAATGCTGAAATTAAAACATGGAAAAACAAAGAATCGTTAATGAAATTCATAGAGCAGCAAGGAAGAATTTTGACAGAAGGCATGTTATACTTAAAGGAATCGATGATTTATGGCAAGCAGATTTAGTTGATTTCCGAAATATAAAACAGTTTAATAAAGGATTTAAATTCATCTTAGTAATCATCGACTGTTTTTCAAAATTTGTGTGGACTGTACCAATCAAAACGAAAACAAAAGCAGAAGTAGTGTCAGCATTTGAACATGTTATTTCTACATCTAAGCGATGCCCTCATAATTTACAAACTGATATGGGAACAGAATTTTATAACGAAAGTTTTAAAAAAATTATGGAGTTATATAACATCAACCACTACTCTACATATTCTATAAAGAAAGCTTCTATTGTTGAAAGAGTTATCAGAACAATAAAATCCTGGCTTTTTAAGTATTTTAACTTGCATGGTAGTTACAAATGGGTGGGAGAACCTCTCAATGTAGTTGTGAAGACTTACAATAATAGCAAACACCGCATTACACGATTCAAACCTACAGATGTAACAAAATCGCGCGAACACTTGGTTATGCAAAATCTAATACGTACGCAAAGAAACAAAAAAATTGTTAAAAAGTTAAATTTTATTCTGGTGATTATGTAAGAATTAGCAAACATAAAAGTTGTTTTGACAAAGGTTATACTCCTAATTGGTCCACGGAATTATTCAAAGTACGAAGTGCTAACAATACCTCCCCTGTAACGTATAACATTGTAGACCTTAAGGAGCAACCTATATTAGGGTCCTTTTATGAAGAAGAACTGCAAAAGACGTCGTATCCAAATATTAATTTAATAGAAAAAGTGATAAGAAAAAATAAAAATAAAATTTTTGTCAAGTGGTTAGGTCTTCCAGCTACTGAAAATAGTTGGATCGATATAAAGGAAGTACTTTAAAGAAAGTTTTCATAATTTTTTTAGTAATGAAAGGAGAAGGACTCATTAATAGCATAATTAATAATTTACCTCTGGAGTTGCATTTACCGGGATATAATTATTGCGGGCCAGGAACAAAATTAAAAAAACGATTACTAAGAGGAGACAAAGGTGTGAATGGATTAGACGAAGCTTGTAAACACCACGATATTGCCTATTCTAGATATTCAGACCTCGAAAATCGACATAAAGCTGACTTAGAATTATTGAACATGGCCAACCAAAGACTTAAATCAAAAGATCCAGGAAAAGGTGAAAAGCTTGCCTCCTGGTTAGTAGGTAAAGTTATGAAAGCTAAAGTGAAATCGGGTGCTGGATCCAAAACTTTTAAAACCGTTATTTCGAAAATTCGATCTGATTTGAAATAACGAAAACCAAGTAATAATAAATCTGCAATTAAATATGCGTACAGCGCTGCAAAGAAACTACTTTCTAAAAATAAAGTCAATTTGCCACGTGTTATTCCTTTACCCAAAACCGGAGGAATCCTTCCTTTGATCCCAATTTTCGCTGGACTATCTGCTTTAGGAGCATTAGCTGGAGGTGCTGCTGGTATCGCAAAGACTGTAAACGATTACAAAACAGCTCAACAAAATTTGCATGAAACTGAGCGACATAATAGAGCCATGGAATCAATGTTGATAGGAAAAGGTTTATATGTCAAACCTTATAAAAAAGGTGCAGGA